>JARYGA010060688.1:117452-149170 GCA_030545235.1 Helianthus tuberosus
CTGTTGTGCGTTCAGGTGATTGCTTCCTCTAAACTAATTCAGATACATCAGACTAGGGTTGCTCAAACATCTGTGTAAAGAAGAATCCATGTGTCGGCTGATTGTTATTCAGTTTTCCTTGGCGATATCAGGCTAGGGTTTCGAATGGATGAACATAAATCAGATGGGGTGTTTCCTCAAGATCGCGGTAAACCACTATACTCTTTTGAGACATTAGCTAGCCGGGTGATCGACGTTGAGGGAAACACGTGGATGCCTCGTAGGGGGTCAATTCAGATGCCGCAAACTGACCATAGCAACACTAATGTTTAGATTCCTTTGGAGAAGGTGCGGCCAGTAATTAGGGTTTCTGATAGGGAAGGAATCGATCAATCTAGCATGAAATATACACCAAGTTCAAAATCTGATGTTGTTTCATCGGCTGGTCAAGGGTATTCGAAATCTGCCAGGCAGACGGAACCGTTATCATTCGCTAATGTACTAAACAACACCAAGGAGAAGGTGAAGGTGAATTTAGGGAGTTGGTGTCTTCCGAGGCTGTGGATGGTGCTGATGTTGTTATTTCGTTGTCTTCGGTTAAACAAGTCACAGATAGGTATGCAAACACTCTCTTCGGGTATTTCTTGGGCAAACGTCTTGCGTTTCCTATGGTGGATTATTTTGCAAAGAACAACTGGGTTAAATACGGTCTGTCTAGATTAATGATGAATGCGAATGGATTCTTTTTCTTTAAATTCAAAACTAAGGAAGGGATGGACAAAATGTTAGAGGATGGGCCATGGATGATAAGAAATGTTCCGATTATTTTGAAAGAGTGGTCGGCCTCTATTAAACTGGAGAAAGAGGAGCTTAAAGCTATCCCAGTCTGGGTAAAGATGCATGATGTGCCGTGTGACAACTCGAGTTTCCAAGATTCCTTATTCGCATTTATTGCACGTGACTGTTTAATTGCTTGATTGTTGTCTTGTAACTGTACACTAGATCATAATTCGAGATAATTGCTGGACATGCTATGTGTTTTATATATAAAGTGTTTGGTGCGTGAACTTATAAACTGTTTAAGATTTTAACAATCCGACGAAACACAAGATGTGTTTCGCCTATACCAACCACGACGAAACAGGCGTTTCGCCATTAGGCCATCTCGACGAAACAAGAATGTTTCGTCATCCTCATCCCGACGAAACAGATGTGTTTCGCCGGCCCAGTGATTCGCGAAGCCCAGTAAGAGCCCAACACGTTAATTCGAATATTAAAATGCGAAACGATTTCAGTTTCACACCTTCCGAACAAAAATCAGAAACCCTAGAGTCCCCTTTCTCTGTTGACGGCAATCTTGTGTTCCCGAAGCCCCGAATCGATCAAGTTACTATTCCGTTCATCGTGGTTAGTGTTTAACCTTTGTGTGATTGTTGGATTGTACCATCGTTAACTGTTCTTGCTTGAATTCATTAGGAGTATGCTAGATAATGTTGTGTTCATGATTAATTGATGAATTAGCTAAAATGGAATTGATTATCGGTTACGGTTCTGTGTGTCGGATTGGATTGTTTGTGGTTGAATCAGTATATAGATTAGAGGTTATGTTAATGACTTTAATCGTCTATGCCATTATTCATGAAAGGTACAAACATGTTTCTGAATGATGAAATTGTGATGTGATTTTCATATGCTAGATTGTCTAAGGTTAGCAGATGATTATGTTCTGATTAGAAAGCAATGATATTGATGATTTGATGAATGACTGTATGATTCTGTATGACGGCAATTAGGGTTTTCTGTACGTAACTGTTATGTGACGTAACTGGCATTTTGATGAAACACTTGGCGACGAAACAGGTATAGCGAAACAAATGTGTTTCGCCGAAACCATTATGACGAAACAACCTTGACGAAACAGAAGTGTTTCGTCGAAGAGGGTTCACGGCGAAACAGAGGGTGTTTCGCCGAATGGGTAATCTGCACAGTAACTTAATTTAACTCTGTTAAGTGCTAACTGGATTGATTAACTGACGTTAAGTGTAAGGCGTGACTTGAATGAACTTGAATATGTGCCTTATGTTATTCGTGACTGCTAATCCAATACTACTGTGATTGTATATGCTTACATGGACTTAGTGGATATAAACTGATTATGTATACGTGCGTACTCTAGGACTTGATTGATTAACTGTGAGTACATACCTTAGCATACCGAGCAAACCAAGGTGAGTTCACACTCTTACCAAGGCATGGGATTCCCGGGGTTGGGAATGGGATTGAATAATTACTCGTACTTACATTGTTACTGGAATTACGTACCACTGACCTCGTTAGGGGAAGGTCACTTATAGATACTGCTAGACTAGTAATACATGGGAAGCCCCCACTACTCTTCGCACACCTGCCTGGAATAGCCGCGATACAAATACTAAACTTCGCACACATGCCTGGAATGGCCGCGATATAAATACTAATCTTCGCAAACATGCCCGGAGGGCCGCGATACAAATATAACTAGTCTAGAATACATGGGAAACTCCCACTAATCTTCGCAAACATGCCTGGAGGGCCGCGATACAAGTAAATACGATACATGGTTTACTAAACAAACAAACGGTTTACGAAATGAATACTATAACTGATCAATCAACTGTGAACTCGCTCAACTTTGTTGTTGACTTTCTGTTACATGCCTTGCAGGTCAATAGGTACAAATGGAGCTTGCACTGGGAGGCGCGGTCGTTGTGGACATGGATCGTGGATGCTTTGTTAAACATTTATGACATTTCAAACTTATTACTTATGTTGGTTTTTTTTACATTATTGCTTCCGCTACGCACTTGATTATGTTTTGGTTTTTGGAACACCTTTCGTGTTGATGAATGACTTTTACTTAATACTTATAATATTCAATATGATTGGTGGCTTGATCCTGGTCATGTCACGCCTCCATACGGTGGTACTCCGCGTGTGGATTTTGGGGGTGTGACAGATTGGTATCAGAGCCATAGGTTATAGAGAACTTGGTTTTAATAAGGGGAAAATGTTTTTATTAAAACCAGACTATAACCTATACAGTGCTCAACGATCCACAACGACGCTTCGCTCCACGTGCAAGACTCAACACACTAGGTATTACTATTCATGTTTACATTGCCTACTTGCTAGATTACATAGAACTTTGCTCATGGTATGCTTAGATAAACGTAACACTTATTGCTTGAGAACTCTTGTGTGCTTACTCTCTTCTGTCATCGCACTTTTCGCGAACCTCTCTCACTTATGTTGCCTTTGATATGAAGATCATGGCTGGACGCATTAACATGACACAAGCCCAGTTGACGGCTCTCATTAACGAACAAGTTGCTGCGGCATTTGCAGCCGCACAAGCAGGAGGTATACCATGCAGTAGTAACTCACACTAGGATCTTTAGATCCTACACTCCTAAACCAATTATTGTGTTTAACCTTGTCCTATTCTTATACGCAACAGGTCAACACGCTCAGCCACCTGTTTGCACTTTCAAGAATTTCATGGACTGTCGTCCTAGCACATTCAGTGGCACTGAAGGAGTGGTTAGACTCCTCCATTGGTTCGAAAAGCTCAAGTCCGTTTTTGAGATGTTTGAATGCCCTGAGGCTTGCAGGGTGAAGTACGCCACTGGTACTCTAGAAGGCATTGCGCTGACTTGGTGGAACGCGCAAGTTTAGATGTTAGGGTTGGCAGCTGCTAACGCCACCCCTTGGAATGATTTTAAGGAACTAATCAAGCGAGAATACTGCACACGGGATGACATCCACAAGTTAGAAGTGGAGTTCTTCAATCTGAAAATGGCGGGGTCAGAGATTGAGGCTTATACGAAAAGGTCAAACGAGCTGGCCATCTTGTGTCCAACTATGGTGGACCCTCCTATTAAGCGTATCGAGTTGTATCTCAGAGGGCTAGCACCAGAAATTCAAAGTCATGTGACATCGGCCAACCTTGATAATATCCAGGATATTACACGTCTTGCTCATCGCCTCACAGATCAGGCAGTGGAACAGAACAGGCTGCCTAAACGTATTAGTGCTACTACTACCGCTACTACTACTCCTGCTACTCCCAGTGACAGCAAGCGAAAATGGGAGGGGGATTCCAGCAAGGGTTCAGCTACAGCTCAGTCTCAGGCACAGCAGCGGAAGACTGATAATTACCAGAGCCCTGGTCAGTAATTCTCTGGTAATCAAAGACAGGGTGGATATCGAGGAAACCTCCCAAGGTGCAATACTTGCAACAAGCACCACAATGGCCAGTGCAACAAGGGTCGTTGTCAGCGGTGCCTCAAGATGGGTCATGAGGCTAAAGATTGTAGGAGCTCACGGCCTGCAAATCAGAATCAACAACAACCACCTGCTCCACGAAACCAGCAGTAACAACAACAGCGAGGCAATAGGGGATGCTTTCAGTGTGGTGCTGAAGGTCACTTCAAGCGGGACTGCCCCCAGTTAAACCAGAACCAGAACAACAACAACAATAATCAGGGCAATGGGAACAACAACGGGGCAAACAATGATGGAAACAACGGCGCTAGGGGTCGTGCATTTGTGCTGGGTCAGGGTGACGCAAGGAATGATCCCAACGTGGTTATGGGTAAGTTTCTTCTCGACGACTTTTATGTTACTGTATTATTTGATTCGGGTGCGGACACCAGTTATATGTCTCTGAAAGTTAGTCAAATGCTCAAGCGCACACCCACACTTCTGAACACTAAACATGTCGTAGAGTTAGCTAACAGTAAAAGTCTAGAGGCCACACACATAGTTCAGGGTTGTAATCTTATCCTCGCTGGTTAGATTTTCTCTATCGATCTCATTCCCATAGCTCTGGGTAGTTTTTACATCGTCATTGGAATGGATTGGTTGTCCCAACAGCAAGCAGAGATCTTATGCAAGGAGAAGATTGTTCGTATTCCCCGTTCAGGTCAAGAACCTCTCGAAGTTCAAGGCGACAAGAGTGGTGCCGTGGTTGGCATCATCTCTTTCCTGAAGGCCCAGAAGTGTTTGCGAAAGGGCCACACTGCTATTTTGGCACTTGTTACTGATGCATCAATGAAAGAGAAGAGATTAGAGGATATCCCAGTTGTACGCGATTTTCCTCAAGTGTTTCCCGAAGATTTACCTGGGCTACCGCCTCATCGCCAGGTCGAATTCCAGATTGAACTAGCTCCTGGAGTAGCACCAATAGCTCGCGCACCGTATCGTTTAGCTCCAACTGAACTGGAAGAACTGTCCAAGCAACTGCAAGAACTTTTGGATAAGGGTTTTATCCGTCCTAGCTCTTCGCCTTGGGGAGCTCCAGTATTATTCGTGAAAAAGAAGGACGGTACCTTTAGGATGTGTATTGACTACCGTGAACTTAACAAGGTGACTGTGAAGAACCGCTACCCTCTTCCCCGTATTGATGATTTATTTGATCAGCTACAAGGGTCGAGCTACTACTCAAAGATAGATCGGAGGTCAGGTTACCATCAGCTGAGAGTCCGGGATGAGGACGTCTCCAAAACAGCATTCAGAACTCGCTACGGCCACTACGAGTTTCTAGTCATGCCATTCGGGCTAACGAACGCGCCTGCAGTCTTTATGGATCTTATGAACAGAGTGTGCAAACCCTACCTAGACAAGTTTGTCATAGTCTTCATCGACGACATCCTGATCTACTCTAAGAGTCAGGAGGAACACGAGCAACATTTGCGACTTATTCTGAAGCTCCTTCGAACATAATAGTTATACGCCAAGTTTTCGAAATGCGACTTCTGGCTTCGTGAAGTCCACTTTCTAGGCCACGTGGTAAACAAGGACGGGATTCATGTGGATCCATCCAAGGTAGACTCGATCAGGAACTGGCCTGCACCGCGTACACCAACGGAAATACGCCAATTCTTGGGTTTGGCGGGTTATTACATGAGGTTTATCAAAGACTTCTCTAAGATTGCACAGCCGCTTACCCTACTGACACAGAAAGGTGTTACTTATCGTTGGGGTAATACACAGGAAACAGCTTTTCAGCACTTAAAGGATAGACTCTGCAGCGCACCTATTCTCTCACTGGGAGAGGGCACAGACGATTTTGTGGTTTATTGCGACGCATCAATACAGGGTCTTGGTTGCGTATTGATGCAAAGGGATAAGGTCATTGCTTATGCTTCACGCCAACTTAAGATCCACGAACGGAATTATACTACACATGATTTAGAGCTGGGAGCTGTCGTTTTCGCGCTTAAGATATGGCGACATTACCTGTACGGTACCAAGTGCACTATCTACACCGATCACAGGAGTCTCGAGCATATCTTCAAGCAAAAGGAATTGAACATGCGTCAACGTCGATGGGTTGAACTACTGAATGATTACGAGTGCACCATCAAGTACCATCCAGGCAAAGCCAATGTGGTGGCTGACGCCCTCAGTCGAAAAGATACTACACCTAGGCGTGTACGAGCATTACAACTTACCATCCAGTCTAGTCTTCCGGCGTAGATACGAGATGCTCAGGTAGAAACATTGAAACCAGAAAACGTTAGGGCTGAAGCCCTACGCGGCTCAAGGAAACGGTTAGAACAAAAGGAAGACGGCGCCTACTACGTAACAGGACGCATCTGGGTCCCACTTTATGGCAACTTACGCGAACTTGTAATGGATGAAGCACATAAGTCTCGCTACTCGGTACATCCAGGTTCGGATAAAATGTACCACGATCTCAGAACTACGTATTGGTGGCCTAGCATGAAGGCCCACATAGCAACTTACGTCGGCAAGTGTTTGACTTGTGCGAGAGTCAAGACGGAATATCAAAAACCATCAGGCCTACTTCAGCAACCAAAGATACCACAATGGAAATGGGAGGAAATTTCCATGGATTTCGTTACTGGCCTACCTAGATCTCAGCGTGGGAACGATACTGTTTGGGTGATCATGGATCGACTCACAAAGTCTGCACACTTCTTGGCTATCAAGGAAACAGACAAGTTCTCTACCTTAGCAGACATCTACTTGAAAGAAGTGGTTTCTAGGCACGGGGTGCCAACCTCCATTATTTCGGATCGTGATGCACGATTCACTTCAGAACTGTGGCAAGCGATGCACAAATCTTTTGGCTCTCGGTTAGACAAGAGCACAGCTTACCACCCTCAGACGGATGGGCAGTCTGAGCGCACTATTCATACTTTGGAAGACATGTTACGTGCGTGTGTTATCGACTTCGGCAACAGCTGGGAAAAACATATCCCGTTAGTGGAGTTTTCGTATAATAACAGTTACCACACCAGCATTCAAGCCGCTCCATTCGAGGCATTATATGGGCGTAAATGCCGATCACCTCTTTGTTGGGCAGAGGTGGGCGATAGTCAGATCACAGGTCCAGAACTTGTAGTTGATGCTACTGAACGGATTGCACAGATACGAAAACGCATGGCGGCAGCTCATGACCGTCAGAAAAGCTACGCTGATAAGCGCAGGAAACTGCTCGAGTTCCAGGTTGGGGATCGAGTGCTACTCAAGGTCTCACCCTGGAAGGGTGTAGTTCGTTTTGGTAAATGAGGCAAACTCAATCCGCGGTATGTCGGACCGTTCGAAATCATAGAAAGAATAGGCAAAGTGGCCTACAGACTGAACCTACCAGCAGAACTCGGTGCAGTTCACAACGTTTTCCACGTGTCGAATCTGAAGAAGTGTCTGTCAGATGAAACCCTCATAGTTCCTTTGAAGGAGCTCACTATCGACGAACAGTTACATTTCGTCGAGGAACCTGTTGAAATCACGGATCGGGATGTTAAGGTCCTCAAGAACACCAGAATACCTCTTGTTCGAGTTCGTTGGAACTCCCGTCGTGGCCCAGAGTATACCTGGGAACGAGAAGAACAAATGGAACTCAAATATCCCCAGTTGTTCGAAAACAATGCAACTTCTACTACTGAGGCTGAAGCTACTACAGAATTTCAGGACGAAATTCCAAATCAACGGGGGGATGATGTGACACCCCAGGAAAACCAGAAAACGATACAACTTACCTAGCTTCCTCAGTAACCGCATGCTAAATTTCGGGACGAAATTTCTTTCAAGTTGGGGATAATGTGACAACTCGAGTTTCCAAGATTCCTTATTCGCATTTATTGCACGTGACTGTTTAGTTGCTTGATTGTTGTCTTGTAACTGTACACTAGATCATAATTCGAGATGATTGCTTGACATGCTATGTGTTTTATATATAAAGTGTTTGGTGCGTGAACTTATAAACTGTTTAAGATTTTAACAACCCGACGAAACACAAGATGTGTTTCGCCTATACCAACCACGACGAAACAGGCGTTTCGCCATTAGGCCATCTCGACGAAACAAGAATGTTTCGTCATCCTCATCCCGACGAAAAAGATGTGTTTCGCCGGCCCAGTGATTCGCGAAGCCCAGTAAGGGCCCAACACGTTAATTCGAATATTAAAATGCGAAACGATTTCAGTTTCACACCTTCCGAACAAAAATCAGAAACCCTAGAGTCCCCTTTCTCTGTTGACGGCAATCTTGTGTTCCCAAAGCCCCGAATCGATCAAGTTACTATTCCGTTCATCGTGGTTAATGTTTAACCTTTGTGTGATTGTTGGATTGTACCATCGTTAACTGTTCTTGCTTGAATTCATTAGGAGTATGCTAGATAATGTTGTGTTCATGATTGATTGATGAATTAGCTAAAATGGAATTGATTATCGGTTACGGTTCTATGTGTCGGATTGGATTGTTTGAGGTTGAATCAGTATATAGATTAGAGGTTATGTTAATGACTTTAATCGTCTATGCCATTATTCATGAAAGGTACAAACATGTTTCTGAATGATGAAATTGTGATGTGATTTTCATATGCTAGATTGTCTAAGGTTAGCAGATGATTATGTTCTGATTAGAAAGCAATGATATCGATGATTTGATGAATGACTGTATGATTCTGTATGACGACAATTAGGGTTTTCTGTAAGTAACTGTTATGTGACGCAACTGGCATTTTGACGAAACACTTGGCGACGAAACAGGTATAGCGAAACAAATGTGTTTCGCCGAAACCATTATGACGAAACAACCTTGACGAAACAGAAGTGTTTCATCGAAGAGGGTTCACGGCGAAACAGAGGGTGTTTCGCCGAATGGGTAATCTGCACAGTAACTTAATTTAACTCTGTGAAGTGCTAACTGGATTGATTAACTGACGTTAAGTGTAAGGCGTGACTTGAATGAACTTGAATATGTGCCTTATGTTATTCATGACTGCTAATCCAATACTACTGTGATTGTATATGCTTACATGGACTTAGTGGATATAAACTGATTATGTATACGTGCGTACTCTAGGACTTGATTGATTAACTGTGAGTACATACCTTAGCATACCGAGCAAACCAAGGTGAGTTCACACTCTTACCAAGGCATGGGATTCCCGGGGTTGGGAATGGGATTGAATAATTACTCGTACTTACATTGTTACTAGAATTACGTACCACTGACCTCGTTAGGGGAAGGTCACTTATAGATACTGCTAGACTAGTAATAAATGGGAAGCCCCCACTACTCTTCGCACACATGCCTGGAATGGCCGTGATACAAATACTAAACTTCGCACACATGCCTGGAATGGCCGCGATACAAATACTAATCTTCGCCAACATGCCCGGAGGCCCGCGATACAAATATAACTAGTCTAGAATACATGGGAAACTCCCACTAATCTTCGCAAACATGCCTGGAGGGCCGCGATACAAGAAAATACGATACATGGTTTACTAAACAAACAAACGGTTTACGAAATGAATACTATAACTAATCAATCAACTGTGAACTCGCTCAACTTTGTTGTTGACTTTCTGTTACATGCCTTGCAGGTACAAATGGAGCTTGCACTGGGAGGCGCGGTCATTGTGGACATGGATCGTGGATGCCTTGTTAAACATTTATGACATTTCAAACTTATTACTTATGTTGGTTTTTTTTACATTATTGCTTCCGCTACACACTTGATTATGTTTTGGCTTTTGGAACACCTTTCGTGTTGATGAATGACTTTTACTTAATACTTATAATGTTCAATATGATTGGTGGCTTGATCCTGGTCATGTCACGCCTCCATGCGGTGGTACTCCGCGTGTGGATTTTGGGGGTGTGACATGCCGTTAGCGGCATATACTGAAGATGGTCTTAGTTTGGTTGCCTCTAAGATTGGGGTGCCTAAGATGTTGGATTCGTATACTGCCACGATGTGTACAGAGTCTTGGGGTAGAAGCAGTTATGCTAGAGCACTCATTGAAGTTCAAGCGGGGGCTGATTTAAAGAGAAGTGTTACTGTTGCAATTCCATCCTGAGATGGTAATGGTTATTCAAAGGTGGAGGTAAAAATTGAATATGATTGGGAGCCTTTAAGGTGTTCTTCCTGCTGTGTGTTTGGTCATGAAGATAGTTCGTGCCCAAAGAATCCTCAGGTTGTTTCGAATGGGGAATCCGGGAAAAAGAGTGATGATTTTCAGGTTGTGGGTGCCAAAAAGAAGAAAGCTAATAATCAAGGCCTCCACATGAAAAGTCAGAAACCTAAGCTAGTTTATAGACCAATTATCAAACCTAATCCAAAACAGTCCTTGAGGAGTTCGAACCAGGTGTCAACGTCAAACCCATTTGATGTCCTTAAGAAGGATGATGGTGATCAGGGAGGTACCACTGTGGGTCGAGTGGAGAAGAAGGTTACTGTGACAACTCGAGCTTCCGACTTTCACTTTCGTATTTATTACACGTTGACTTTGACTGTTAGTTGTTTGACTTGTTTGATTTGTAACTGTACATGTTATGATATGATAAAACGCATTGTGTTTGCATGTGTCGTGTTGTGTTTGGTTGTATAACATGAGACTGTTTAGAAAACTTAAACTGTTAACACATCAGTGAACCCGACGAAACAGAAGTTGATTCGCCAAGAACATCCCGACGAAACAGGATCTGTTTCGTCAACCTAATCTCGATGAAACAGGCTGTTTCGCCGGCCCATTTTTATGCGAAGCCCATTAAGGGCCCAGAACGCTGTTTCGTGTATATTTGGGGGAAACGAGTTCAGTTTCACAACTTTGGGCAAAATAAGAAACCCTAAGAATTCTCTCCACTGTGCGACGGCAACAACCATCGTTCACCATCATCCCCATCTCTTGAATCCCTGTTTGTTCAACTCGAATCGGTCAGTGTAAACCCTATCGTGTGAATATCTGTTTATTGATGCTCTTATGTGTTTAACTAGGGTTAGTAACTACATGAATTAAGATGTATGGTGTCGTATACATGTGATAATTCTGTTTATATGATTACTCGGATGAAAACTTTTATGGCATTGATATTTGAGAGAAATCATGTGATGTTATAAATTGTGTGTTGAACGATGGTGGGAAGTAACCGACAAAACTGTTAGAATTGTTTAGGGTTGGTTTGATTTCATGATATCTCGGTCCAATGAAATTCCTTCAACATAGACTTGTCAGCCATGACTTATTTATTGAATGATGATGATGCCAGCCAACCATTTGAATGTTGACTAAGATTCTTGATATATTGGTCCAATTGAAATCAAGTTTCATGGAAAAGTCATAATTACATGTTGAGTAATTATATGTTCCACTATTATGTGCCTATGGGTTCACTGAAATGGCTGACAACCATGTTCTTTTAATAAGTTCCATTGGTGATTGATGATTGAATAATAGGTGGATAATAATCATGATGTTTGGTTATTTTAGATACGATAACTGTTAGCATGTTTAGGGTTTCTTGCTGTGTTGATAATGATGAGATAACTAGCGGTCCAATGATGCTTGGCGGTGGTTGATAGATGTTGGCCACTAGGGCATTAAGATTCTGTGATATTTCTGTAACTGTTATATAGGTGACGTAACTGATGTTTTGACGAAACACCGGACGACGAAACAGACTTGGCGAAACAGAATGTGTTTCGCCGAGACCATTTATGACGAATCAAATGGGACGAAACAGAATGTGTTTCGCCAATTTGTGTTTCGCCGAATGTATTATCTGTTCAATCTCTTGGGTTAATTCTGTTAAACTCAACTGGGTTAGTTAACTGCTGTTATGTATAAAGGCGATACTTGTATGATTACAAATACGTGCAATGTGATACTCAGTGTTATTAATGCGATGTTCATGATGATGATGTTTACGTGCAAACAACTTGAATACAAACTGATTATGTATACGTGCATACCTTAGGACGTGATTGATTAACCGTGAGCACATACTTTAGCATACCGAGCAAAACAAGGTGAGTTCACACTTCTACCAAGGCATGGGATTCCCGGGGTTGGGAATGGGTTGATTGATTATTTATGCTTAAGAGTTATCGGAATTACATACCATTGGCCTCGGGAGAGGAGGGTCAATGGTAGATACTACTAGACTAGAGATACATATACTTATCTTCGCAAACATGCCTGGAATGGCCGCGAACTATACTAGAACAATCTTCGCAAACATGCCTGGAATGGCCGCGAACTATATTAGAACAATCTTCGCAAACATGCCTGGAATGGCCGCGAACTATATTAGAACAATCTTCGCAAACATGCCTGGAATGGCCGCGAACTATACTTTAATCTTCGCAAACATGCCTGGAGGGCCGCGATACAAATATAACTAGTCTAGAAAACATGGGAGACCCCCACTAAACTTCGCAAACATGCCTAGAGGGCCGCGATGCTATTACATACGAAACATGGTTTACAAAACGAACAACTGATTTACGAAACGAACATTATAACTGAATAACCAACTGTGAACTCGCTCAACTAGTTGTTGACTCTCTGTTACATGCCTTGCAGGACCATAGGTACTCTGGGAGCTTGCACGGGAGGCGCGGTCGTTGTGGGCACGGATTTTGGATGTTATGATACACTTTGTTGTGACACTTCAACTTAATACTTATGTTGGGTTTTTACATTATCGCTTCCGCTACACACTTGTTTATGTTTGGTTTTGAAAACACCTATTGTATTGATGAAGGACATTTGCTATTTACTTATATGTTCAATATGATTGGTGGCTTGATCCTGGTCAGTCACGCCTCCAAGCGGTGGTGCTCCGCGTGTGGATTTTGGGGGTGTGACAGTTACGAAGGCTAGCGACAACTAGGATTCAGATGAGGAGCAGGTTGTTGAAGTCTATAATGAGATGAATGATTTTATGACTTCGGGTATACGTTCTTCATCTTCAAGAGCAGGGGCAAGCACATCATCCACAAAGTTCTACAATGGATAAAGGCTTTATGTTTCTTGTTAAGGGGCGGATGGCTTGTGACTATTTCGTCTTTGATGATGGTGGTTGAGAGTTTTTTTGTTTTGATGTATTTTGTTTGTCTACTTTTTTGTCATGATGTTAAGTAGACTAGGTTATGTGGTGTCATTGATACATGGGTTTTTTCTTGGTTTACATATATGGGGCATGTCCTGTATATGAACTAGTGTGGAACTCATCCTCACTACTTGTCATTTTGTGCGGTTTTGTTTTAATAGAATCACCGGGGTAACCCTTTACCCCAAAAAAGGACTCACAATGGGTGGTATCCGGATTCTTTTTCATCCAGACTCGGTTTAATTTGGATCATTCAACTTCCCTGGCTTGCGAGATTCAAAATAATTTTTTTACGAATCGTATAGCATCCAGAGTCAGCTACATTCAGATAGCATCCATACTTGGTTGAATTCATATCCTATAACATTACTAATCAGAAGGAATCACAATGGGTGGTATCCGGATTCTGTTTCATCCAGACTCGGTTTAATTTGGATCATTCAACTTCCCTAGCTAGCAAGATTCAGAATGGTTGTTTTACAAATCGTATAGCATACAGAGTCGGCTACATTCAGATAGCATCCATACTCGGTTGAATTCGTATCATGTAACATCACTAATCAGAAGGACTCACAATAGTGGTTTCCAGATGATGTTTCATCCAGACTCGGTTTTATTTGGATCATTCAACTTCCCTGGTTTGCGAGATTCAGAATAGTTGTTTTACGAATCGTATAGCATCCAGAGTCAGCTACATTCAGATAACATCCATAATTGGTTAAATTCGTATCCTGTAACATCACTATTCAGAAGGACCACAATGGGTGGTATCCGGATTCTGTTTCATCCAGACTCGATTTAATTTTGATTATTCAACTTCCCTAGCTTGTGAGATTTAGAATAGTTGTTTTACGAATCGTATATCATCCAGAGTCGGCTACATTCAGAGAGCATCCACACTCGGTTGAATTACTATCCTGTAACATCACTAATCAGAAGGACTCACAATGGGTGGTATCCAAATTCTGTTTCATCCAGACTCGGTTTAATTTGGATCATTCAACTTCCCTGGCTTGCGAGATTCAGAATGTTTGTTTTACGAATCGTATAGCATCCAGAGTCAGCTACATTCAGATAGTACCCGTCCTTGGTTGAATTTTAATCATATCCTGTAACATTACTAATCAGAAGGAATCACAATGGGTGGTATCCGGATGCTATTTCACCCAGACTCAGTTTAATTTGGAACATTCAACTTCCCTGGCTTGCGAGATTCAGAATAGTTGTTTCACGAATCGTATAGCATCCAGAGTCAGCTACATTAAGATAGCATCCATACTCGGTTGAATTCAGATCCTGAAACATCACTAATCAGAAGGACACACAATGGGTGGTATCCGGATTCTGTTTCATCCAGACTCGGTTTAATTTGTATCATTCAACCTCCCTAGCTAGCGAGATTCAGAATGGTTGTTTTACGAATTGAATAGCATACATAGTTGGCTATATTCAGAGTGCATCCTTACTCAGTTGAATTCGTATCCTGTAACATCACTAATCAGAAGGACTCACGATGGGTGGTATCCGGATTCTTTTTCATCCAGACTCGGTTTCATTTGGATCATTCAACTTCCCTAGATTGCGAGATTCAAAATAATTGTTTTACGAATCGTATAGCATCCAGAGTCAGCTACATTGAGATAGCATCCATACTTGGTTGAATTCGCATCCTGTAACGTTACTAATCAGAAGGAATCACAATGGGTGGTATTCGGATTCTGTTTCATCTAGACTCGGTTTAATTTGGATCATTCAACTTCCTAAGCTAGCAAGATTCAGAATGGTTCTTTTACAAATCGTATAGCATTCAAAGTCTGCTACATTCAGATAGCATCCATACTCGGTTGAATTCAGATCCTGCAACATCACTATTCAAAAGGACTCACAATGGGTGGTATCCGAATTCTGTTTCATCCAGACTCGTTTTAATTTTGGATCATTCAACTTCCCTAGCTAGGGAGATTCAGAATGGTTGTTTTACGAATCGTATAGCATACAGAGTCGCTACATTCAGATTGCATCCATACTCAGTTGAATTCGTATCCTGTAACACCACTAATCAGAAGTACTCACAATGGGTGGTATCCGGATTCTGTTTCATCTAGAAAGAGTCAGCTACATTCAGATAGCAGCCATACTTGGTTGAATTCGTATCCTGTAACATCATTAATCAGAAGGACTCACAATGGCTGGTATCCGGATTCTGTTTCATCCAGACTCGGTTTTATTTGGATCATTCAACTTCCCTAGCTAGCGAGATTCAGAATGGTTGTTTTACGAATCGTATAGAATCCAGAGTCGCTACGCTCATATATCATCCATACTCGGTTGAATTCGTATACTGTAACATTACTAATCAGAAGGACTCACAATGGGTGGTATCCGGATGCTGCTTCATCCAGACTCAGTTAATTTGTATCATTCAACTTCCCTGGCTTGCGAGATTCAGAATAGTTTTTTTACGAAACGTAGAGCATCTAGAGTTGGCTACATTCAGATAACATCCATATTCGGTTGAATTCGGATCCTGTAACATCACCAATCCGAAGGACTCACAATGGGTGGTATCCGGATCCTGTTTCATCCAGACTCGGGTTAATTTGGATAATTCAACTTCCCTGGCTTGCGAAGAATTGTTGTTTTACGAATCGTATAGCATACAGAGTCGGCTACATTCAGATTGCATCCATACTCAGTTGAATTCTTATCCTGTAACATCACTAATCAGAAAGACTCACAATGGGTGGTATCCGGATGCTATTTCACCCAGACTCAGTTTAATTTGGAACATTCAACTTCCCTGGCTTGCGAGATTCAGAATAGTTGTTTCACGAATCGTATAGCATCCAGAGTCAGCTACATTAAGATAGCAACCATACTCGGTTGAATTCAGATCCTGAAACATCACTAATGAGAAGGACACACAATGGGTGGTATCCGGATTCTGTTTCATCCAGACTCGGTTTAATATGTATCATTCAACCTCCCTAGCTAGTGAGATTTAGAATGGTTGTTTTACGAATTGAATAGCATACATAGTCGGCTACATTCAGAGTGCATCCATACTCAGTTGAATTCGTATCCTGTAACATCACTAATCAGAAGGACTCACGATGGGTGGTATCCGGATTCTTTTTCATCCAGACTCGGTTTAATTTGGATCATTCAACTTCCCTGTATCGCGAGATTCAAAATAATTGTTTTACGAATCGTATAGCATCCAGAGTCAGCTACATTCAGATAGAATCCATACTTGGTTGAATTCGCATCCTGTAACGTTACTAATCAGAAGGAATCATAATGGGTGGTATCCGGATTCTGTTTCATCTAGACTCGGTTTAATTTGGATTATTCAACTTCCCTAGCTAGCAAGATTCAGAATGGTTGTTTTACAAATCGTATAGCATTCAAAGTCTGCTACATTCAGATAGCATCCATACTCGGTTGAATTCGTATCCTGTAACATCACTAATCAGGACTCACAATGGTGGTATCCAGATGCTGTTTCATCCAGACTCGGTTTTATTTGGATCATTCAACTTCCCTTGTTTGCGAGATTCAGAATAGTTGTTTTACGAATCGTATAGCATCCAGAGTCAGCTACATTCAGATAACATCCATACTTGGTTGAATTCGTATCCTGTAACATCACTAATCAGAAGGACTCACAATGGGTGGTATCCAGATTCTGTTTCATCCAGACTCGGTTTAATTTGGATCATTCAACTTCCCTGGCTTGCGAGATTCAGAATGGTTGTTTTACAAATCGTATAGCATCCAGAGTCAGCTACATTCAGATTATATCTGTACTTGGTTGAATTTGAATCCTGTAACATCACTAATCAGAAGGACTCACAATGGGTGGTATCCGAATTCTATTTCATCTAGACTCGTTTTAATTTTGGATCATTCAACTTCCCTAGCTAGGGAGATTAGAATGGTTGTTTTACGAATCGTATAGCATACAGAGTCGCTACATTCAGATTGCATCCATACTTAGTTGAATTCGTATCCTGTAACATCACTAATCAGAAGGACTCACAATGGGTGGTATCCGGATTCTGTTTCATCTAGAAAGAGTCAGCTACATTCAGATAGCAGCCATACTTGGTTGAATTCGTATCCTGTAACATCATTAATCAGAAGGACTCACAATGGGTGGTATCCGGATTCTCTGTTTCATCCAGACTCGGTTTTATTTGGATCATTCAACTTCCCTAGCTAGCGAGATTCAGAAAGGTTGTTTTACAAATCGTATAGAATCCAGAGTCGGCTACGCTCGTATATCATCCATACTCGGTTGAATTCGTATACTGTAACATTACTAATCAGAAGGACTCACAATCTATAGGCGATTTTCATGAATCCTATGTTTTTCTTCGTGATCTTGTGCATAACAGTCTGTGATTAGAGGTTTGATCTTGCAAAACTCTATAACGAACTAGTTAGCATTAGGGATCGATCCAAAACTAGGGTTCTCTTTCGTTTTTTCTTATAATCGCCGCTTTAGATTTGATTCAGGAACCCTGATTTATTAAACTGGTAGTCATTGATTACGGTTAACTGAGATTAATTTAGCTATATTGATGCTCAGGTTTTATCGATTAAGGGTTCAGGTTTCAATCTAGGGTTTATAGGATTAGGGTTTTGTCTTTTTGTCTTCGTTCCTGTTGCGGCTCTAGGGTTTGGGTTTTCGTGTGCATGGTTGTCTATTGATCTGGTTTCAAGTGAGAGTTGTTTAATGGAGAGAGTTGATATGTCTGATGGGGATGGATTTTTTTAGTCGAATGAGGAGGCTGAAGTAACACCTGGAACTGCTCCGATTAAGGGTATTAGTCTTCGGGTTACAAATATTGAAGGGAATGCATTCCTGCCAAGGAGAGGTATGTTCCAAACTAATAATGTGTCGGTCATTGATGGATTGCTGAATATGTCAAAGCCTGTGGATACTGAATACAAAGGGGGAAGTGGTGGGGTTGGTGCGACGGCTGGAAAGCAACCCCATGCAAACCCTAATAGTTCTGGTGGCCATGTTGGAAGTAGTTCGGACCCGACTGTGACAGGGTATAGTAACACGGTGAAGCCTCAATCGTTTGCTAAAGTGGTTCAAAATCAAAAGGAGACGGTGAAAGTTAATTTTAGACATATGGAATCGGCGGATCACTTGGATGGTGTCGATGTTGTTATTCCAGTAGCTTCGGTTGAGCAGGTTAACGAGAGATTTGCTAAAACTCTCTATGGATATTTTCTGAGCAAACGGCTTGCTTTTCCAGTTGTCGAATACTTTGCAAAGAATCAATGGGCGAAATACGGACTTATAAAATTGATGATGAATGCTAGAGGGTTCTTTTTCTTCAAGTTTAAGACAAAGAAAGGGATGGAACAAGTGTTGGAAGACGGCCCGTGGATGATTCGTAATGTACCGATAATTCTTAATGAATGGTCCTCTTCGGTTAACTTGATTAAAGAGGATATCACGGCGATTCCGGTATGGGTGAAGATGCATGATGTTTCGCTGCCAGCTTTCACGGAGGATGGTCTCAGCTTATTGGCATCTAAGGTTGGAGTTCCTAAGATGTTAGACTCTTATACGGCTTCTATGTGTACTGATTCATGGGGGAGGAGTAGTTTCGCAAGGGCACTCATTGAAGTGCATGCCGATACCGAATTGAAAAGAAGTGTTACGGTTGCTGTTCCGTTGCTTGAATCTAATGGGTTCTCAAAAGCTGAAGTTAAAGTTGAGTATGACTGAGAGCCGTTAAGGTGTGCCACATGTTGCGTTTTTGGACATGATGAATCTTCATGCCCAAAAAAGCCTAAGTCTTCAGTTACGGATGAGAAAAAGGTGGATGCCGAGGGTTATCAGGAAGCTAAAAAAATCAGAAACCGAAGCTTGAAAAGTGGGCAACCGACTTTCCAGGTCAAAAACCAGAAGCAAAAGATGATTTATCGACCAATTATTAAGAATAAGTCAGATGGGGACAAAGCTTCTTCGTCTCGGGTGGTGGTTTCAAACTCGTTTCAAGCTATTCAGCAGGAGGATTTGGCCACCGAGGAGGAAGCTCGGAAAAATGATGCTATCGCTAAACAAGCTGGGAAGAAGGTTCAATCAGATTTGAATGATACTAGAAAATCAGGCAGGTATGGAGGTAACCGAGATGAAATACTTGTGGATAACGTGTATGTAGATGATTTGCTTGCTGATATTCCAAAGTTTATGGAAAACAAAGCTGATAATGTCGAGTCTGAGGGTGCAAGCACACCCGGTCAAGGGGGTGTCCATGGGTAGTATAGCTTCTTGGAATATTAGGGGATTGAACCGTTCCCTAAAACAAAAGGAGGTTCGGCAGGTTATTCTGGATAATTACCTTCAGGTTTGCTCTATAATGGAAACCCATGTAGATTCGGCTAATGTTGTTAGCGTTTGTAAGAAAGTGTGTCATTCGTGGAGCTGGGCTACAAACTCTTCCTGTTGCTCTAAGGGTACGAGAATTATGGTGGGTTGGGATGCTACGATGGTCGATGTTATGGTTCTTTCTCAAACGGATCAGGTAATCCATACCCAGATTGTCTTTAAATTGGATCAAAAGTCGTTATTTTGTTCCTTTGTTTATGCTGACAATTATTACAAGAATAGAAGAGACTTGTGGCAGAACCTTCGTGTTCATCACTCGTATGTTCATGACAAACCTTGGGTCGTCATGGGAGATTTTAACGCTGCTTTATTCATAGAGGATATGCATTCTGGCTCGTCTAATGTAGGGGTTAGGACTAGAGATTTTAAAGAGTGTATTGATGATGTTGAGTTGTTTGATGTTAATTGTGCGGGGCTGCATTACACATGGACCAACAAACAGCAAAACGGAAGGACTATCTATAAGAAATTAGACAGGATTCTGGGAAATATTCATCTGACTGATGCGTTTCCGGCTGTTGCAGCGTATTTTCATCCGTATCGGATTTCTGACCACACTCCGTGCATCCTCAAGCTTCCTAATATTGCTAGAGATAAGCCGAAACCTTTTAAATTCGTGAATCTGGTGGCGGATAAGAAGGGTTTTATTGAAGAAGTTGAACGGGTTTGGAGTATGGAACAACACGGGTATCGTATGTTTCAAGTGGTGAAAAAGCTTAGATTGTTAAAAACCCCGCTTCGGAAAATTCTGATTCAGCAAGGCAATTTACATGAGAAAGTTAAGGTTACGAGGAGAGCTCTAGATGATTGTCAGGTTGCTATTGATAATGACCCGTTAAATGATGAGTTGATTGAGCAGCATGGCCGGTTAATGCGTGAGTATAAGGAGGCAGTGCATGATGAAGGGGTTTACTTGAAGCAAAAATCTAAAGTGGAATGGCTTGAGTTAGGTGATACTAATTCAAAGTTTTTTCACAATGTTATTAAAGCCAAAAACCATCGAAGTAGAATTTCTTACATTAGAGATACGAATGGAACTCTGCATGAAGGGGGATCGGTTCCACAAGCTCTAGTGGACCATTATGCTAAGTTTTGTGGAACCGTGGGGAATATTGGGATGCAGCCGACGCCGGATCTGTTTTCTAGGGTCTTAACGCATCAGAAAGCTGTTAACATGTTTAGGCATGTGACGGATGAGGAGATAAAAATGGTTATGTTCTCTATTGCAGGGAATAAGGCTCCGGGCCCGGATGGCTACACCTCGGTGTTCTTTAAGAAGTCGTGGGATGTTATTGGTAATGATGTGTGTGGGGCGGTCCGTGATTTCTTTAGTAATGGGAAGTTGCTTAATCAATTAAATCATACGGTTATATCGTTAATCCCGAAGGTTACTACCCCGTCTTCTATTACGGATTAGAGACCGATTTCGTGCTGCAACACGTTGTATAAGTGCATTAGTAAGATTCTTACTAACCGAATGAAAGAGGGGTTATGTGATATTGTTGGTGTTAATCAATCAGCTTTTGTTCCTGGAAGGCGTATTTCAGATAATATATTATTAACACAGGAGTTGATGCACAACTATCATCGTAACTATGGTCCACCAAGATGTGCATTCAAAGTTGATATCCAAAAAGCTTATGACACGGTTGATTGGAGTTTTCTGGAGCAGACTATGAAGGGCTTTGGTTTTCATTGGAAGTTTGTTAAATGGGTGATGGCATGTGTTACGTCAACTTCTTTTTCGTTGGCCATTAATGGTAATCTCCATGGCTATTTTAAGGGAAAGCGTGGATTGAGGCAAGGAGACCCGATGTCGCCTTATCTATTTACATTGGTCATGGAGGTCCTTACATTGATTCTTCAAAAACAGGTATCCATTTCGAACCAATTCAGATTTCACCATCAATGTGAAAAGCAACGGATAATTAATCTCTGTTTTGCGGATGACCTATTTTTGTTTGCTCGAGGTGATCATAATTCAGCCAAAGTTATTCTTGATGCGTTAAATTCTTTTAAGAGTATGTCGGGCCTTGTTCCTAGTATGAATAAGAGTACGGTCTTCTTTGGGAATGTGTCAAACGTTGTCAAGGATAGGATCAGGAGTATCATTCCGTTTGAGGAGGGAGTTTTGCCTGTTAGGTATTTGGGGGTTCCTCTTATTTCGACTCGTCTTCTTTATAGCGATTGTCGGAGATTGGTTGAAAACATGGAAAATAGAATAACCGACTGGAAGACCAAGTGCTTGTCGTTTGCTGGAAGGCTTCAATTGGTCCGATCAGTTCTCTCGTCCATGCACATTTATTGGGCTTCGGTTTTCATATTACCAAAGAGGATTATTCTTGAGCTTGAACAGAAAACGAAGAGGTTTCTTTGGGCCCAAGGTAAGGATATCAAGGGTAAATCTAAAGTTAACTGGGAAAGGGTTTGTAAACCACATAGAGAAGGGGGTTTGGGGATTCGTCGTATATCGGATATGAATAATGCGCTTATAACAACTCATGTTTGGAGTCTTCTTACTCTTCGTGAGTCTCTCTGGGTGAAATGGATACATTCTTATCGCATCCGGGGTAGAAGCTTTTGGGATCTGCCGCTCAGACAAAATGTAACATGGAGTTGGAGAAAGTTGCTCAACATTAGGCCGGTAATTCAAAAACACTGTTGGACCAAGTTGGGTAATGGTACTACAACGTCAGTTTGGTTTGATAGATGGGATAACGTGTGTCCGTTGGGATCTTTTATTACGCCAAGGGTGATAACGAATGCGGGTTACACGTTACACACAAAAGTAGCTGATTTAAACGATAACGGTATGTGGGAATGGCCGAACGGTTGGATGGATCGGTACCCGAACCTTCAGACCATGTCAAACTGTGTTTTAAATCCAACGGTGCCGGATAGACTTTTTTGGCGGACCCGAACTGGTAGAGAGGTTGATTTTAGTGTGTCTGCGGTTTGGGATGATATTCGAGTGGTGCGTGATGAAGTTCCTTGGACGGGTATGGTATGGTTTTCTCAAGCGATCCCTCGCCATTCGTTCTTCATGTGGTTACTGGTAAACAAGAAGTTAAAAACTCAAGATGTGATGAGATCATGGTGCATGTCGGGCAATGCTAATTTCAACCTTCTATGTTGCTCGTTGTGTACGGCTGGCCCGGATTCTCACGAGCACTTGTTTTTCGAGTGCCAATATGCATCGCAGGTTTGGAATGGTATTAAAGGAAAAGCTGGTATGGATACGGTTCATAACTCTTGGGATAGTATCTATGATCACCTTGAACGGTATGCTAAATCAACGTCTGCCCGTCACATTATTGGGAAGATTGTGGTTAGTGCGGCGGCGTATTTTGTGTGGCAGGAGAGGAACCAACGTCTTTTCTCATCTAGGAAAAGAAATGCAATCAAGCTTATTGAGGTGATTTTAGCAACGGTTCGGTTGAAACTGTAGTCTATGCGATTCAAGAGGACCAACCAGATTCATGGGATTCTTCAGGAATGGAGCTTGCCTCGCGGGTTGCTGATGGAAGATGATGACTGTGGTTAATTGTAGTTAATCTGTTGTTTTTGCTGTTTGCTAGTTGCTTGGTTTACTTTGTTATGTTGGTTGCTTTTTGCTTGTAAACTCTATGTATGGTATGCCATGCTAGAGAACTGTGGACTAAGTTTTTGTCCACACTTGGTTTATTTGGTTGATTTATAAAATTCACCGGGGTAACCCTTTACCCAAAAAAAAAAATCCGGATGCTGTTTCATCCAGACTCAGTTTAATTTGTATCATTCAACTTCCCTGGCTTGCGAGATTCAGAATAGTTTTTTTACGAAACGTATAGCATCTAGAGTCGGCTACATTCAGATAACATCCATATTCGGTTGAATTCGGATCCTGTAACATCACTAATCAGAAGGACTCACAATGGGTGGTATCCGGATCATGTTTCATCCAGACTCGGTTTAATTTGGATCATTCAACTTCCCTGGCTTGCGAGATTCAGAATAGTTGTTTTACGAATCGTATAGCATACAGAGTCGGCTACATTCAGATTGCATCCATACTCAGTTGAATTCTTATCCTGTAACATCACTAATCAGAAAGACTCACAATGGGTGGTATCCGGATGCTATTTCACTCAGACTCAGTTTAATTTGGAACATTCAACTTCCCTGGCTTGCGAGATTCAGAATAGTTGTTTCACGAATCGTATAGCATCCAGAGTCAGCTACATTAAGATAGCATCCATACTCGGTTGAATTTAGATCCTATAACATCACTAATGAGAAGGACTCACAATGGGTGGTATCCGGATTCTGTTTCATCCAGACTCGGTTTAATTTGTATCATTCAACCTCCCTAGCTAGCGAGATTCAGAATGGTTGTTTTACGATTTGTATAGCATACATAGTCGGCTACATTCAGAGTGCATCCATACTCAGTTGAATTCGTATCCTATAAAATCACTAATCAGAAGGACTCACGATGGGTGGTATCCGGATTCTTTTTCATCCAGACTCGGTTTATTTGGATCATTCAACTTCCCTGGATTGCGAGATTCAAAATAATTGTTTTACGAATCGTATAGCATCCAGAGTCAGCTACCTTCAGATAGCATCCATACTTGGTTGAATTCGCATCCTGTAACGTTACTAATCAGAAGGAATCACAATGGGTGGTATCCGGATTCTGTTTCATCTAGACTCGGTTTAATTTGGATCATTCAACTTCCCTAGCTAGCAAGATTCAGAATGGTTGTTTTACAAATCGTATAGCATTCAAAGTCTGCTACATTCAGATAGCATCCATACTCGGTTGAATTCGTATCCTGTAACATCACTAATCAGAAGGACTCACAGTGGTGGTATCCAGATGCTGTTTCATCCAGACTCGGTTTTATTTGGATCATTCAACTTCCCTTGTTTGCGAGATTCAGAATAGTTGTTTTACGAATCGTATAGCATCCAGAGTCAGCTACATTCAGATAACATCCATACTTGGTTGAATTCGTATCCTTTAACATCACTAATCAGAAGGACTCACAATGGGTGGTATCCGGATTCTGTTTCATCCAGACTCAGTTTAATTTTTATTATTCAACTTCCATAGCTTGCGAGATTCAGAATGGTTGTTTTACGAATCGTATATCATCCAGAGTCGGCTACATTCAGATAGCATCCACACTCGGTTGAATTTGTATCCTGTAACATCACTAATCAGAAGGACTCACAATGGGTGGTATCCAGATTCTGTTTCATCCATACTCGGTTTAATTTGGATCATTCAACTTCCCTGGCTTGCGAGATTCAGAATGGTTGTTTTACAAATCGTATAGCATCCAGAGTCAGCTACATTCAGATTGTATCCGTACTTGGTTGAATTTGAATCCTGTAACATCACTAATCAGAAGGACTCACAATGGGTGGTATCTAGATTCTGTTTCATCCAGACTCGGTTTAATTTGGATCATTCAACATCCCTAGCTTGCGATATTCAAGAATGATTGTATTACGTATCGTATAGCATCCAGAGTCAGCTACATTAAGATAGATCCATACTCATCGAATTCAGATCCTGTAACATCACTAATCAGAAGGACTCACAATGGGTGGTATCCGGATTCTGTTTCATCCAGACTCGGTTTAATTTGGATCATTCAACTTCCCTAGCTAGCGAGATTTAGAATGGTTGTTTTACGAATCGTATAGCATACAGAGTCGGCTACATTCAGATAGCATCCATACTAAGTTGAATTCGTATTCTATAACATCACTAATCAGAAGGACTCACAATGGGTGGTATCCGGATCTTGTTTCATACTGACTCGGTTTAATTTGGATCATTCAACTTCCCTAGCTTGCAAGATTAGGAATAGTAGAATGGTTGTTTTACGAATCGTATAGCATCCAGAGTCAGCTACATTAAGATAGCATCCATACTCGGTTGAATTTAGATCCTGTAACATCACAGAAGGACTCATAATGGGTGGTTTCCGGATTCTGTTTCATCCAGACTTGGTTTAATTTGGATTGTTAGGCCACGCGATCTGGATCTGTTCTTGACGTAGAACGTAGCGGAATCGATCAGTATCAAGGTGTGTAATCCCTCGATACAGTCAGAGAATCACTAACAACAATCTCAACGCTTAACATGTCTGATTTCCTTGATTGATTGTGAAAATACAGAAGTTCCAGATGAAAGACAGACAGAGCTTCGCTTCAGCAGTTACGCACCGTTCCCTGATTTGTCTTTTTTTTGGGTAAAGGGTTACCCCGGTAAATTTTTATCAACAAACAAACAAACCAAGTGAGAAGCAAAAACACTTCTCAGTTCTCTCAGAAGACATGCCTACCAAGAGTAAACACGCTACAAGCAAACAAAGAAAAACACCAACAAAGTACACCAGTCAAAACAAAAGACTCGACAGAAATGCAAACTAGTCATTATCATCATCCACAACTAGTAAACCCCTTGGAAGCGCCGACTGACAAAGAAGACGTTCCATTTGCATAGAATTCTTGAATCGCATCGTTTGAAGCTTTAATCGAATTGTCGAGAGAATTACCTCCACTAGCTGCATCTTACTTCTTCTTTTAGCCGTGAATAGTCTACGGTTTCTTTCATCCCATACAAAATATGCCGCCGCACTAACCACAAGTTTTGCAATGACATGAGAGGCCTTTTTCGAGTTTGCAATGCCCAATAGGTAGTCAAATATAGCATGCCACTGATTAGAGATAGCACCCATATCCGCTTTCTGTTTCACACCTTCCCAGATATCCGCCGCATAGCCACACTCAAAAAACAAATGTTCATGCGAGTCAGGACCGGACTTACACAAAGAACAACACATAAGATTGAAATTAGTATTCACAGATGAGTTCCATGTGCGCATAATATCTTGAGTCTTCAGTTTTTTGTTAACTATGAGCCACATAATAAACGAGAGTCTAGGAATCGCTTGAGAGAACCACACCACCTTCGCCCATTGCACCTCAACCTGAACGGTTCGAACATCCTCCCAAACCGAAGCTGTACTAAAATCCTCCTTCGTACCCACTCTAGATTTCCATACCAGCCTATCACTTATATTTTCATTCAATATAATCTGCCGTAGGTTTGTTAAGACCGGGAAACGCTCAACCCACCTAGTCGGCCATCTCCATTCACCATGCACAAGAATCTCCGCTAATTTAGTGTTCATGTTGAACCCCGCATTAGCAATCAACCTTGGAGTAACAATAGAGCCAATCGGACAAACATCATCCCATTTGTCGAACCAAACCAATGTATTCGATCTATTACCTACCTCGGTCCAAATATGGTTCCGTAGCATTGGTCGCAAACTTAGCATCTTTCTCCAACTCCATGGTTCCGTTCTCTGATTTGTCTAGACATACAAATACATACATGTTCATACATATACAAAAATACACACACATGACAAAATACATAAGACTCGATGCAGACGGAAGCTACAGACATATGTACTAACAGACTCCCCCTTGGATGTAGTTGTAGTTCCTTCCTGCCTAGTCTTCAAGTCGTATTCCTGTTGCGTCTTCTTTCCTAGCTTTTTGTCTTCATTTCTCTTCACGTTCTGCAATCATCTTGCGCCTCAAAGGCCTACCAACTTCATTCCAGTATTTTCTATATTTAGGATCACCATCACGCTTCCTATCCCACCTTGGGATCTTGTTTTCTTCTTTCTCAATCGGTGTCTGGTCGGTTGGTGGAGGTCTCATAAGCTTTCGTCTACCAATCACAGCAGCTCTATCAGAAATCTCTTTGAATCTTTGACTGCCTTATATTTCTTTAAGAACTCATCTATATCCAAGTCTCTGAATTTTGACTTCCAATATCTGCTAGAATTGATGTCTTTCGCGTACCACAAGTTCACTAACTTTTGATACTGTTGAGCTTGAACTTTATCTGGCTTTTCATACACGATCTTGTTGTAGAATAGACAGTCAATATCCTTCTTTGAGCAATTACCTAACCACATAGGATCCAACACACTGATCCTCCTCGATTCTCCAGTCTTTTTGTCAAATAGAGATATTACCGCTTCCGCTGTGCTTTGGTTGTACATCCAACCCTAAAATTCTTCATGAAAATCCTGTTCCATTGCACGAAGCGACATGTTTTTCAGACATCTCGGCGGTTTTATATTCAAAGTAATATCCTTCTCTTTTGTAACTGGATCTATCTTTATGTCTTGCTTCGGATATTGTGGCTTCCAATCTGGAAATTGATTCTTTGCTTGCCATTTAATGTAGTTCCACAATCTTTGATCATGCTGCTTCATGTCTAAGCCATAGTAGAACTGTTTTATATTCTCCATTTGCACCAATTCTTCAACATCCCACCATGGGAGGGTTTGAATGTCTGACAGAAACTCAAAGTATTGAACCCCCTGTTCCCGTCTGATGGCATAAACTTTTAGTAGATCTTCAAGATAACCCCAGAGAGAATGTCTCCCAAAGATAAATCAGCATTATGCGTGAAATACTGAAGAGGTCTCCTGAACTTTCTTTCCTTTTTTTTGGGTAAAGGGTTACCCCGGTGATTCTATTTTGCCAAATAAGTACAAGTAGTGAGGATGAGTTCCCCACTAGTTCATAATAGGACAGACCCCATATATGTAAGCAACAAAAACAAAAAACCAAAATACCACCTCGACCTAGCCTACTACAATCATGATAATGACTAACTAGTAGACAAATCAAAAATAAACCAAACAACGACGTCAACCACCATCATCAAAAATGAAGTTGCCACCAAACGGCAGCCCCCTAGCATGAATCAGATACAACCTATTCATTGGATAACTTTGTCGAAGAGGTGCTTGCCCCAGTACTGGAAGACGTAGGATGTGTACCCGATGTCATAAACTTATTTATTTCATCGTATACAACCTCTACCTCTTCCTCGTCAGACTCCTCATTTAGCTCACTTCCCCCTTTATATTTCTCCTGGATGGAACCCCCATTCCCCCAACAAAACCAAGAGCACTAAACGAATTGTGTGTTTGAACCTTGGATGAAGTAGTACCCTGCGCATTCATATAGGATGAATTCCCTGCCTTTTTCTTTTTCTCAACAGGTCTATATTCAAACTTGGGCTTCAGATTGTTAACTTGAACACTGCTCTTCTTTGCACGCTTCTTAGCCTTAACTTTCGTATAACCATCCTCAGCTACTTTCGGACTGTTAGTAGGAGGTCTCACTGACGATCGAATGCATTTTGGACACTCCTCAGAGTCATGTCCAAATACACAATAGTGTGCACATCTCGGTGGTTTCCATTCATATTCCACACGAATTGTCTCATTGACATACTTGTTCTCATCCAACTCAGGGATAGCTATGGTTAGAACCTCTTTAAAGTCATGTTCAACAGATATTTCAATGAGGGCCCTAGCATAGCTGTTACGTCCCCAAGCCTCGGTACACATATCAATAGTATACTAATCCAACCGCATGGCATCACCTTGAACCATTTCTTTCTTTCTTCTACCAATGTTTCTCGTGGAATTGTTCTAGGAATACCTTCTGTGCTTATTTTCTCCACAACTTTCCTTCTAATCTCATCTTCATTTTGTTCCTTGAACATTTCAGCAAGTGTTGGGAATGATTCATCAACTCCGGAGTAATGAAAGGGTGTACCTTCTTCAGATGTATCTGAACCCTCTTCAATCTCAACATGATCAAAATTGTCAGCTTCATTAGCATATTTGAACTCATACTCTTTCTCCGGTGATGAAGGGATTTCATCCACAATATCAAATTTAAACTTTCCATCATCTAATCACAATTCTTCTAACATCTCTGTGACAACTCGAATTTCCGACATTCTTTATTCGCATTTATTACACGTTGACTGTGACTGTTTGATTGTTTGACTTGTAACTACGTGTATGTGTTATAATGAAACGTATTTTATTGTGATTGTCGCATATATGTGATTGAGGAGATAATATGAGAATTATTATAAAACTCTTAGATAGATTAAACCATGAAGTATTCGACGAGACACAAGATGTGTTTCGCCAGATAGCAACTCGACGAAACAGGGTGTCTCGCCGGCCCAAAGTGTTTCGCCGAGCCCGTTAAAGCCCAAAGGGTCTGTTACGTATAAATATTAGGTCTCGTATAGATTAGACATTTTTTTATCAAGAACCAGAAACCCTAGAGACTTGTGACGGCAACCTAGTATCCACAGAAGATTATTCATTGATCCAAATCATCGTTTTACACTTTCCGGTTAGTTTTAATCGATTGTGGTTTGATTATTTTAAGCATTCCAATTCTCGTATATGTGTTAGATGTTATATCTTAGTCGTTTGATCGATCTGCATGATGGTTATGGTCTGATTGTTGTGCTACGTTTGCTCATGATTGATTTGCTCTGGTTATAAATGCATGATGGTAATGGCTGTACATATATATTTTATTATTAATGTTGATTGGAATGCATGTGCTTGTGTGACAATAATAATACCATCATGTGTAGTGTTTGAAAGACTCAATAAAGTTACTGACTCTTAATTTAATATACACAATTACATGTGCATGATAGGAATAATTACCTTGAACCATTCAAGTATTGCAGCCCACTAAAGGGTGTTCGGTCCAATAAAAAACATAGAGGTTTAGGGGTGGTCGGCCATGATGGATGATATTGTGTTGATGATCTTGATCTTGTAATGGTTTGATAAGTGTCACGTGTTATCTATGATCTATGTTGATGATATGCTCTTATAAAATCTGAACATACATGTATATATATAGTACCAGTCATGATTAATTGTGCCATGTTTTCACGTGAAATACTTGCAGCCCACTACCTTAAAATCGGTCCAATAATAACATGGGATTAATAACAAATGTCGGCCACTATAAAAGAACAACATATATAATCGACATGCTGCCATGTTTAATAGGTGATATGATTATTAGTGTTTGTCTGTTATGAATTGTCTGCACATGGAATTATGGTTTTGGGTTTCGCCAAAGGGTAATCGACGAAACAGAATTGTGTTTCGCCGAAGGAATGTCCGACGAAACAAGTGTGTTTCGCCGAGTTAAAAATCAGCACACAGTAACTTGGTTAGATCTGTTAAATGTTAACTAGATTGATTAACTGCTGTTAAATGATGAGCATGACTGGTATGATCATGGAATACGTACAATGTGCTACTCGATGAATATTGATGCGTTGTAATAGACTTTTATACTTACATGTGAACTTAGTGAATATAAACTGATTATATACATGTGCGTACTTTAGGACGTGATTGACTAACTGTGAGCACATACTTAGCATACCGAGCAAACCAAGGTGAGTTCACACAAGCCAAGGCATGGGGTTCCCAGGGGGGAATGGGGATTTGATGATTACTGTACATACATAGATGACAGAACCTACTGCTAGACTAGTAACACTTATTGAACGATCTTCGCACACCTGCCAAGGACATTGGCCGCGATATTATGACTGGCTTCGCACACCTGCCAAGGACATTGGCCGCGAACTAAATTTACAACATCTTCGCACACCTGCCTAGAGAGGCCGCGATACAAACAAACCTAGTCTAGAAAAACTTGGGGAAAGACCTTCCCCAACATCTTCGCACACCTGCCTGGAGGGCCGCGATGGAAACTAATACGATACTTTGTAACGAACGAACATACTACTACTCACGCTATACTATTACTGAATTATTAACTGTGAACTCGCTCAACTAGCTGTTGACTCTCTCTTGCATGCCTTGCAGGACCTTAGGTACATTTGGAGCTTGCACAGGGAGGAGCAGGTCGTTGTGGGACATGGATCGATGATGCCATGTTATCTATCTAAACATTTGAATTTACTATTTACATTGGGTTTACATACTTATGCTTCCGCTACATACTTGTT
>JARYGA010060688.1:149370-184608 GCA_030545235.1 Helianthus tuberosus
CGATCAGTTCTCTCGTCCATGCACATTTATTGGGCTTCGGTTTTCATATTACCAAAGAGGATTATTCTTGAGCTTGAACAGAAAATGAAGAGGTTTCTTTGGGCCCAAGGTAATGATATCAAGGGTAAATGTAAAGTTAACTGGGAAAGGGTTTGTAAACCACATAGAGAAGGGGGTTTGGGGATTCGTCGTATATCGGGTATGAATAATGCGCTTATAACAACTCATGTTTGGAGTCTTCTTACTCTTCGTGAGTCTCTCTGGGTGAAATGGATACATTCTTATCGCATCCGGGGTAGAAGCTTTTGGGATCTGCCGCTCAGACAAAATGTAACATGGAGTTGGAGAAAGTTGCTCAACATTAGGCCGGTAATTCAAAAACACTGTTGGACCAAGTTGGGTAATGGTACTACAACGTCAGTTTGGTTTGATAGATGGGATGACGTCTGTCCGTTGGGATCTTTTATTACGCCAAGGGTGATAACGAATGCGGGTTATACGTTACACACAAAAGTAGCTGATTTAAACGATAACGGTCTGTGGGAATGGCCGAACGGTTGGATGGATCGGTACCCGAACCTTCAGACCATGTCAAACTGTGTTTTAAATCCAACGGTGCCGGATAGACTTTTTTGGCGGACCAGAACTGGTAGAGAGGTTGATTTTAGTGCGTCTGCGGTTTGGGATGATATTCGAGTGGTGCGTGATGAAGTTCCTTGGACGGGTATGGTATGGTTTTCTCAAGCGATCCCTCGCCATTCATTCTTCATGTGGTTACTGGTAAACAAGAAGTTAAAAACTCAAGATGTGATGAGATCTTGGTGCGTATCGGGCAATGCTAATTTTAACCTTCTATGTTGTTCGTTGTGTACGACTGGCCCGGATTCTCACGAGCACTTGTTTTTCGAGTGCCAATATGCATCGCAGGTTTGGAATGGTATTAAAGGAAAAGTTGGTATGGATACGGTTCATAACTCTTGGGATAGTATCTATGATCACCTTGAACGGTATGCTAAATCAACGTCTGCCCGTCACATTATTGGGAAGCTTGTGGTTAGTGCGGCGGCGTATTTTGTGTGGCAGGAGAGGAACGAACGTCTTTTCTCATCTAGGAAAAGGAATGCAATCAAGCTTATTGAGGTGATTTTAGCAACGGTTCGGTTGAAACTGCAGTCTATGCGATTCAAGAGGACCAACCAGATTCATGGGATTCTTCAGGAATGGAGCTTGCCTCGCGGGTTGCTGATGGAAGATGATCACTGTGGTTAATTGTAGTTAATCTGTTGTCTTTGCTGTTTGCTAGTTGCTTGGTTTACTTTGTTATGTTGGTTGCTTTTTGCTTGTAAACTCTATGTATGGTATGCCATGCTAGAGAATTGTGGACTAAGTTTTTGTCCACACTTGGTTTATTTGGTTGATTTATAAAATTCACCGGGGTAACCCTTTACCCAAAAAAAAAAAACATGATTGAATGGTCTATAAGTAGGACTCATGGATTCATTAACACTTCACATAACCAACAACAACAAAAAAATTCAACTCTCTCTCTCCCCTCTCTTGGACCTCACGGCCGAGAACCAAAGCCAAGCACACCCACATTTTTTATTTCATTCAAGCAATTCCAAGTATATTCAAGTGTGAAGGGTCACATACGAGGAAGCCCGGTGCTTGCGGATTGCCAAGGACCTCTCTACGGTGCTTTTAACCACCTATTTTTCGACTAGTTTCTTCCCTAGCCTCGAGCTAGTAGTAAGTGACTCTAAACACCCTATTGTTCTATTCTAAAGTGGTTAATAAAAGATTTAACGGGCAAAAATCATAAACACTAGAGATCAAGTTTAAAACTACAAAAAAAAAAAAAAAACAAAGTGGTTAATAAGTAAATAATAGTGTAAAACTTATAAATCTAGTTTTATTATGATTATTTATTGTTGTTGATTGCTAGTATGGGAATGGATCGTCATCAAACCACGCTAGATTATGTTCACGAAACATGAACTAGCCTTATGTTAAGTCGTAAAGTTATTAGATGACGAACCCTTTCGAACATAAACATGAACTTGTGTAAAAACAATTTTTCTTATGAAATAGTGTTCTAAACTAGTGGATCTAAAGATCTACAAGTGGTATTTCCGAAGAACCAAATGTCAAATGAAATCATATTTTTAAAGCCGGATCTTTCCTAAAACAAAGGTGATTTTTGTGAACACACAAGTGTGTAGACACTTGTGTAACAAAAAGTTTTAACAAAGAATTAATTTTGTAATTTTTTACTAGAAGATGTACAAATGCATTTTCGGTAAAAATAAGATTTTCGAGAAACCGGTTTCATTTATAAAAGTAGAAAGATCTATTAAAAATAATGGGAAGTTACTACACACTTTTACACAACCCACAAGTTCATGTGTTTGTGATGTTTTTTTTGAACTAGTATGATGTTGGAATATTGTTTGTTGTTGATTGAGAAAAGTGTTGTTTGAATTTATAAAAGAAAATGATACGCTTGAAAGCGTGGCCACCTCCAGTTACAGGGGAAACTCTGGCGAAATTTTTCCAAAAATCTAACACTTGGAAATATTTTTATCACATGTGTTATGAATATTTTTTTTAACTTATTTTTCCCAAATAAATTTCGCCATGATTTTATTACAAAATTTCTAAGTGTCGGAGGTGGGATTTTCACAAAATAAAACTTACTGAAATATATATATTTAGAATATATGTTTTCCATAACAACACTTGTGTGAGATTTTGATGATTATTTTGTGAACTACGTAAATATTATTTTTAGGGTAAAAATAATAATAATACTGAATATTAACGACTCCAAAATATTACGAACGCCTTCACAATAAATATTTAAGTTACAACGGTATTATTATTACCACCCGATCTTTATCCGTAACTTACGTATTTTCATAAAATACTCTTAAACGCGTATTTTGACAAAAGTATTATTTTGGAAAATTATATGTAATAAAATATAATATTTTTGGGAAAATATTTATATTTTGGAGAAAGAATTAGAATATATTATAAGTGAGACTTAATAATATATTTCGAAGTTATACGAATGCACATGTATTAAAACCCCCATCCTTGGGAAGGAATATATATTACCAAATAACTACGAAGTGTAAACACGAAATAGTTGCCTAACTATTTCCCAAAGACATTAAACCTTAAACTAAGGCACGACCATCCGTCTAATAGAAGTTAGTACGTGTAGGTCGTCGCACTGCAGATTTTCTAGGAGATACTTTTAGAGACGCACTTCGGTGAGTTCATGTCCCCCTTTTCTCTTAACTGTTTTCGGTTTTCTAAAACTGCGGGGGTGAAATACATGTTACTATGTTTACGAGTACTTTACACATGGTATGATTAGCGTAAGGAGGGTTACTACTTAGATCATGTGAGTGGGTAGGCGTGAACTGAAGGCCATTAATCCTCTGGGTGTAGCGAGCCCAGCCCCAGGCCCAGCAGAACAGACCTCGGGGTGACTTTGTGCCCAACGCAAAATCCGCTAGGTTTGAGTCTTCCTACTGCACATCACACATATCCGCTAGGTTTGAGTCTTCCTACTGCACATCACACATAGAAACATTGCATACCAGGGTTTTTATACATACAAAGGTTTTTACTTACTCACTACACATGAACTCGCTCAACATCTTTGTTGATTTTTCCAACTTACATGTATTTCAGGGAACTAAGGATTCTGGCACGGTATGCTATGCTGCGTTAGAGTATGGGATCATCCACGTTTAGGGATTGCGACTTTTACCTGGATGAGTCGCAAGTCTTAAACGGCGTTTATTTTAAGTTTGTGGTTGTGTCTTTCGAACAATGTTTCTATGTTATTAGGTTGTAATTTCCGTTGCATGTGTCAACGCTTTGAGACAAAGTTGTTACTTTTGTTTTAAGACTTTAATGGATGATTCTGCATGGTTTTACATTCATATAGCTTGGTTATGATTAATCTATGGTATTAAGAAGTCACACCAAATTAACCCACGCTTCCGAAAAGCCAGGGTGTGACAATACCACCCATTGTGAGTCCTTCTGATTAGTAATGTTACAGGATACGAATTCAACCAAGTATGGATGCTATCTGAATGTAGCTGACTTTGGATGCTATACGATTCGTAAAAAAATTATTTTGAATCTCGCAAGCCAGGGAAGTTGAATGATCCAAATTAAACCGAGTCTGGATGAAAAAGAATCCAGATACCACCCATTGTGAGTCCTTCTGATTAGTGATGTTACAGGATACGAATTCAACTGAGTATGGATGCTATCTTAATGTAGCTGACTCTGGATGCTATACGATTCGTGAAACAACTATTCTGAATCTTGCAAGCCAGGGAAGTTGAATGTTCCAAATTAAACTGAGTCTGGGTGTAATAGCCAGTAGGGATGAGATTTTTTACCGAAATACCGGTACCGTACCGGTACCATACCGGTACCGTACCGATGTCGTACCGTACCGATCATAAACGGTACCGGTATCGGTAATAGATTTTATGAAATTCGGTATCGGTAAAAAACGGTATCGGTACCGGTATTTTTCGGTAAATACCGGTATTAATACCGAATTTAATTTATTTCAGGTATGTAGTTCATCGGTAATAGTCTTGTTCAAGCTTCTTTTTTCTGCTTTAATTTATTTTTTACCCATGTTTGTATTTGGTATGTTTCACGAAGAGTCGAACAAATCCTTTTTTTATGTTTTCTGCTTTAGTAGTTTAGTTTCTACTTTAGTAGTTTAGTCGAACAAAGAACAAAGAGTATAACAGGCTTGATTTTTTATTAGCATGTTGATGATTTTTATTAGCATGTGGTTGTGAACCCATAGGCCATATGTATAAATTGCAATACATCAGACATCAATGTGGATTTCTAGTTGTTTATGGCATCTTCATCATCCGTAAAAAAACATGGAATCCATTGAAGGTAAAACAATGGATGACGTCAAAGCGGTACCAATGTGGTAAAGTACCGAAATACCGGTACCGATACCGGTACCGTACCGGTACCGAATCTATAAATACGGTACGGTAATCGGTATCCACATTTCCTCAATTTCGGTAATGGTATTTACGGTATCGGTACCGGTACGGTACTGGTATCGTACCGATCTCATCCCTAATAGCCAGGGAAGTTGAATGATCCAAATTAAACCGAGTCTGGATGAAACAGAATCCGGTTACGACCCATTGTGAGTCCTTCTCATTAGTGATGTTACAGGATCTGAATTCAACCGAGTATGGATGCTATGTTAATGTATCTGACTCTAGATGCTATACGATTCGTAAAACAACTATTCTGAATCTCGCAAGCCAGGGAAGTGAAATGATACAATTTAAACCGAGTCTAGATGAAACAGCATCCGGATACCACCCATTGTGAGTCTTTCTGATTAGTAATGTTACAGTATACGAATTCAACCGAGAGTGGATGATATATGAACGCAGCCGACTCTGGATTCTATACGATTCGTAAAACAACCATTCTGAATCTCGCAATCCAGGGAAGTTGAATGATCCAAATTAAACCGAGTCTGGGTGAAAAAGAATCCGGATACCACCGATTGTGAGTCCTTCTGATTAGTGATGTTACAGGATCCGAATATGGATGTTATCTTAATGTAGCCGACTCTAGATGCTATACGTTTCGTAAAACAACTATTCTGAATCTCGTAAGCCAAGGAAGTTGAATGATACAAATTAAACCGAGTCTGGATGAAACAGCATCCGGATACCACCCATTGTGAGTCCTTCTGATTAGTAATGTTACAGTATATGAATTCAACCGAATATGGATGATATATGAACGTAGCCGACTCTAGATTCTATATGATTCGTAATACAACCATTCTGAATATCGCAAGCTAGGGATGTCAAATGACCCGAAATAAACCGAGTCTGGATGAAACTGAATCCAGATACCACCCATTGTGAGTCCTTCTGATTAGTAATGTTACAGGATATGAATTCAACCAAGTATGGATGCTATCTGAATGTAGCTGACTCTGGATGCTATACGATTCGTAAAAAAATTATTTTGAATCTCGTAAGCCAGGGAAGTTGAATGATCCAAATTAAACCGAGTCTGGATGAAAAAGAATCCAGATACCACCCATTGTGAGTCCTTCTGATTAGTGATGTTACAGGATATGAATTCAACTGCGTATGGATGTTACCTTAATGTAGCTGACTCTAGATGCTATACGATTTGTGAAACAACTATTATGAATCTCGCAAGCCAGGGAAGTTGAATGTTCCAAATTAAACAGAGTCTGGTTGTAATAGCCAGGGAAGTTGAATGATCCAAATTAAACCGAGTCCGGATGAAACAGAATCCGGTTACCAACCATTGTGAGTCCTTCTCATTAGTGATGTTACAGGATCTGAATTCAACCGAGTATGGATGCTATCTTAATGTAGCTGACTCTGGATGATATACGATTCGTGAAACAACTATTCTGAATCTCGCAAGCCAGGGAAGTTGAATGTTCCAAATTAAACTGAGTTTGGGTGTAATAGCCAGGGAAGTTGAATGATCCAAATTAAACCGAGTCTGGATGAAAAAGAATCCGGATACCACCCATTGTGAGTCCTTCTGATTAGTGATGTTACAGGATACGAATTCAACTGTGTATGGATGCACTCTGAATGTAGCTGACTCTGTATGCTATACAATTCGTAAAACAACCATTCTAGATCTCGCTAGCTAGGGAGGTTGAATGATACAAATTAAACAGAGTCTGGATGAAACAGAATCCGGATACCACCCATTGTGAGTCCTTCTCATTAGTGATGTTACATGATCTGAATTCAACCGAGTATGGATGCTATCTTAATGTAGCTGACTCTGGATGCTATACGATTCGTGAAACAACTATTCTGAATCTCGCAAGCCAGGGAAGTTGAATGTTCCAAATTAAACTGAGTCTGGGTGTAATAGCCAGGGAAGTTGAATGATCCAAATTAAACCGAGTCTGGATGAAAAAGAATCCGGATACCACCCATTGTGAGTCCTTCTGATTAGTGATGTTACAGGATACGAATTCAACTGTGTATGGATGCACTATGAATGTAGCTGACTCTGTATGCTATACAATTCGTAAAACAACCATTCTGGATCTCGCTAGCTAGGGAGGTTGAATGATACAAATTAAACAGAGTCTGGATGAAACAGAATCCGGATACCACCCATTGTGAGTCCTTCTTATTAGTGATGTTACATGATCTGAATTCAACCGAGTATGGATGCTATCTTAATGTAGCTGACTCTGGATGCTATACGATTCGTGAAACAACTATTCTGAATCTCGCAAGCCAGGGAAGTTGAATGTTCCAAATTAAACTGAGTCTGGGTGTATTAGCATCCGGATACCACCCATTGTGAGTCCTTCTGATTAGTGATGTTAAAGGAAAGAATACAACTGAGGTTGGATGCAATCTGAATGTAGCCGACTCTGTATGCTATACGAATCGTAAAACAACTATTCTGAATCTCGTAAGCCAGGGAAGTTAAATGATCCAAATTAAACCGAGTCTGGATGAAACATAATCCGAATACCACCCATTTTTAGTTCTTCTGATTAGTGATGTTACAGGATCCGAATTCAACCGAATATGGATGTTACGTGAATGTTGCCGACTCTAGATGCTATACGTTTTGCAAAACAACTATTTTGAATCTCGCAAGCCATGGAAGTTGAATGATACAAATTAAACCGAGTCTGGATGAAACAGCATCCGGATACCAGCCCTTATGAGTCCTTCTGATTAGTAATGTTACAGTATACGAATTCAACTGAGTATGGATGATATATGAACGTAGCCGACTTTGGATTCTATACGATTCGTAAAATATCCATTCTGAATCTCGCAAGGTAGGGAAGTTGAATGATCCAAATAAAACCGAGTCTGGATGAAACAGAATCCGGATACCACCCATTGTGAGTCCTTCTGATTAGTGATGTTAAAGGATACGAATTCAACCAAGTATGGATGCTATCTGAATGTAGCTGACTCTGGATTCTATACGATTCAAAAAACAACTATTCTGAATCTCGCTAGCTAGGGAAGTTGAATGATCCAAATTAAACCGACTCTGGATGAAACCGAATACGGATACCACCCATTGTGAGTCCTTCTGATTAGTAATGTTACAGGATACGAATTCAACCAAGTATGGATGCTATCTGAATGTAGCTGACTCTGGATGCTATACGATTCGTAAAAAAATTATTTTGAATCTCGCAAGCCAGGGAAGATGAATGATCCAAATTAAACCGAGTCTGGATGAAAAAGAATCCGGATACCACCCATTGTGAGTGCTTCTGATTAGTGATGTTACAGGATATGAATTCAACTGTGTATGGATGCACTCTGAATGTAGCCGACTCTGTATGCTATACAATTCGTAAAACAACCATTCTGAATCTCGCTAGCTAGGGAGGTTGAATGATACAAATTAAACCGAGTCTGGATGAAACAGAATCCGGATACCACCCATTGTGAGTTCTTTTCATTAGTGATGTTACAGGATCTGAATTCAACCGAGTATGGATGCTATCTTAATGTAGCTGACTCTAGATGCTATACGTTTCGTGAAACAACTATTCTGAATCTCACAACCCAGGGAAGTTAAATGATACAATTTAAACCAAGTCTGGATGAAACAGCATCCGGATACCACCCATTGTGAGTCCTTCTGATCAGTAATGTTACAGTATACAAATTAAACCGAGAATGGATGATATATGAACGTAGCCGACTCTGGATTCTATACGATTCGTAAAACAACCATTCTGAATCTCGCAAGCCAGGGAAGTTGAATGATCCAAATTAAACCTAGTCTGGATGAAAAAGAATCCGGATACCACCCATTGTGAGTCCTTCTGATTAGTGATGTTGCAGGATACGAATTCAACCGAATATGGATGTTATCTTAATGTAGCCGACTCTGTATACTATACAATTCGTAAAACAACCATTCTGAATTTCATGAGCTAGGGAGGTTGAATGATACAAATTAAACCGAGTCTTGATGAAACAGAATCCGGTTACCACCCATTGTGAGTCCTTCTCATTAGTGATGTTACAGGATCTGAATTCAACCGAGTATGGATGCTATCTTAATGTAGCTGACTCTGGATGCTATACGATTCGTGAAACAACTATTCTGAATCTCGCACGCCAGGGAAGTTGAATGTTCCAAATTAAACTGAGTCTGGGTGTAATAGCCAGGGAAGTTGAATGATCCAAATTAAACCGAGTCTGGATGAAACAGAATCTGGTAACCAACCATTGTGAGTCCTTCTCATTAGTGATGTTACAGGATCTGAATTCAACCGAGTATGGATGCTATCTTAATGTAGCTGACTCTGGATGCTATACGATTCGTGAAACAACTATTCTGAATCTCGCAAGCCAGGGAAGTTGAATGTTCCAAATTAAACTGAGTCTGGGTGTAATAGCCAGGGAAGTTGAATGATCCAAATTAAACCGAGACTGGAAGAAAAAGAATCCGGATACCACCCATTGTGAGTACTTCTGATTAGTGATGTTAGAGGATACGAATTCAACTGTGTATGGATGCACTCTGAATGTAGCTGACTCTGTATGCTATACAATTCGTAAAACAACCATTCTGAATCTCGCTAGCTAGGGAGGTTGAATGATACAAATTAAACCGAGTCTGGATGAAACAGAATCCGGATACCACCCATTGTGAGTCCTTCTCATTAGTGATGTTACAGGATCTGAATTCAACCGAGTATGGATGCTATCTTAATGTAGCCGACTCTAGATGCTATACAATTCGTGAAACAACTATTCTGAATCTCGCAAGCCAGGGAAGTTGAATGATCCAAATTAAACCGAGTCTGGATGAAAAAGAATCCAGATACCACCCATTGTGAGTCCTTCTGATTAGTGATGTTACAGGATATGAGTTCAACTGAGTATGGATGCTATCTTAATGTAGCTGACTCTAGATGCTATACGATTTGTGAAACAACTATTATGAATCTCGCAAGCCAAGGAAGTTGAATGTTCCAAATTAAACCGAGTCTGGGTGTAAAAGCCAGGGAAGTTGAATGATCCAAATTAAACCGAGTCTGGATGAAACAGAATCCGGTTACCAACCATTGTGAGTCCTTCTCATTAGTGATGTTACAGGATCTGAATTCAACCGAGTATGGATGCTATCTTAATGTAGCTGACTCTGGATGCTATACGATTCGTGAAACAACTATTCTGAATCTCGCAAGCCAGGGAAGTTGAATGTTCCAAATTAAACTGAGTCTGGGTGTAATAGCCAGGGAAGTTGAATGATCCAAATTAAACCGAGACTGGATGAAAAAGAATCCGGATACCACCCATTGTGAGTCCTTCTGATTAGTGATGTTACAGGATACGAATTCAACTGTGTATGGATGCACTCTGAATGTAGCTGACTCTGTATGCTATACAATTCGTAAAACAACCATTCTGGATCTCGCTAGCTAGGGAGGTTGAATGATACAAATTAAACAGAGTCTGGATGAAACAGAATCCGGATACCACCCATTGTGAGTCCTTCTCATTAGTGATGTTACATGATCTGAATTCAACCGAGTATGGATGCTATCTTAATGTAGCTGACTCTGGATGCTATACGATTCGTGAAACAACTATTCTGAATCTCGCAAGCCAGGGAAGTTGAATGTTCCAAATTAAACTGAGTCTGGGTGTAATAGCATCCGGATACCACCCATTGTGAGTCCTTCTGATTAGTGATGTTAAAGGAAAGAATACAACTGAGGTAGGATGCAATCTGAATGTAGCCGACTCTATATGCTATACGACTCAAAAAACAACTATTCTGAGTCTCGTAAGCCAGGGAAGTTAAATGATCCAAATTAAACCGAGTCTGGATGAAACATAATCCGGATACCACCCATTTTTAGTCCTTCTGATTAGTGATGTTACAGGATCCGAATTCAACCGAATATGGATGTTACGTGAATGTAGCCGACTCTAGATGCTATACGTTTTGTAAAACAACTATTTTGAATCTCGCAAGCCATGGAAGTTGAATGATACAAATTAAACCGAGTCTGGATGAAACAGCATCCGGATACCAACCCTTATGAGTCCTTTTGATTAGTAATGTTACAGTATACGAATTCAACCGAGTATGGATGATATATGAACGTAGCCGACTTCGGATTCTATACGATTCGTAAAATATCCATTCTGAATCTCGCAAGGTAGGGAAGTTGAATGATCCAAATAAAACCGAGTCTGGATGAAACAGAATCCGGATACCACCCATTGTGAGTCCTTCTGATTAGTGATGTTACAGGATACGAATTCAACCAAGTATGGATGCTATCTGAATGTAGCTGACTCTGGATTCTATACGATTCAAAAAACAACTATTCTGAATCTCGCTAGCTAGGGAAGTTGAATGATCCAAATTAAACCGACTCTGGATGAAACAGAATCCGGATACCACCCATTGTGAGTCCTTCTGATTAGTAATGTTACAGGATACGAATTCAACCAAGTATGGATGCTATCTGAATGTAGCTGACTCTGGATGCTATACGATTCGTAAAAAAATTATTTTGAATCTCGCAAGCCAGGGAAGTTGAATGATCCAAATTAAACCGAGTCTGGATGAAAAAGAATCCGGATACCACCCATTGTGAGTGCTTCTGATTAGAGATGTTACAGGATACGAATTCAACTGTGTATGGATGCACTCTGAATGTAGCCGACTCTGTATGCTATACAATTCGTAAAACAACCATTCTGAATCTCGCTAGCTAGGGAGGTTGAATGATACAAATTAAACCGAGTCTGGATGAAACAGAATCCGGATACCACCCATTGTGAGTCCTTTTCATTAGTGATGTTACAGGATCTGAATTCAACCGAGTATGGATGCTATCTTAATGTAGCTGACTCTAGATGCTATACGTTTCGTGAAACAACTATTCTGAATCTCACATGCCAGGGAAGTTAAATGATACAATTTAAACCGAGTCTGGATGAAACAGCATCCGGATACCACCCAATGTGAGTCCTTATGATCAGTAATGTTACAGTATACAAATTAAACCGAGAATGGATGATATATGAACGTAGCCGACTCTGGATTCTATACAATTCGTAAAACAACCATTCTGAATCTCGCAAGCCAGGGAAGTTGAATGATCCAAATTAAACCTAGTCTGGATGAAAAAGAATCCGGATACCACCCATTGTGAGTCCTTCTGATTAGTGATGTTGCAGGATACGAATTCAACCGAATATGGATGTTATCTTAATGTAGCCGACTCTGTATGCTATACAATTCGTAAAACAACCATTCTGAATTTCATGAGCTAGGGAGGTTGAATGATACAAATTAAACCGAGTCTTGATGAAACAGAATCCGGTTACCACCCATTGTGAGTCCTTCTCATTAGTGATGTTACAAGATCTGAATTCAACCGAGTATGGATGCTATCTTAATGTAGCTGACTCTGGATGCTATACGATTCGTGAAACAACTATTCTGAATCTCGCACGCCAGGGAAGTTGAATGTTCCAAATTAAACTGAGTCTGGGTGTAATAGCCAGGGAAGTTGAATGATCCAAATTAAACCGAGTCTGGATGAAACAGAATCTGGTAACCAACCATTGTGAGTCCTTCTCATTAGTGATGTTACAGGATCTGAATTCACCCGAGTATGGATGCTATCTTAATGTAGCTGACTCTGGATGCTATACGATTCATGAAACAACTATTCTGAATCTCGCAAGCCAGGGAAGTTGAATGTTCCAAATTAAACTGAGTCTGGGTTTAATAGCCAGGGAAGTTGAATGATCCAAATTAAACCGAGACTGGATGAAAAAGAATCCGGATACCACCCATTGTGAGTCCTTCTGATTAGTGATGTTACAGGATACGAATTCAACTGTGTATGGATGCACTCTGAATGTAGCTGACTCTTTATGCTATACAATTCGTAAAACAACCATTTTGAATCTCGCTAGCTAGGGAGGTTGAATGATACAAATTAAACCGAGTCTGGATGAAACAGAATCCGGATACCACCCATTGTGAGTCCTTCTCATTAGTGATGTTACAGGATCTGAATTCAACCGAGTATGGATGCTATCTTAATGTAGCTGACTCTGGATGCTATACGATTCGTGAAACAACTATTCTGATTCTCGCAAGCCAGGGAAGTTGAATGATCCAAATTAAACCGAGTCTGGATGAAAAAGTATCCAGATACCACCCATTGTGAGTCCTTCTGATTAGTGATGTTACAGGATATGAATACAACTGAGTATGGATGCTATCTTAATGTAGCTGACTCTAGATGCTATACGATTTGTGAAACAACTATTATGAATCTCGCAAGCCAAGGAAGTTGAATGTTCCAAATTAAACTTAGTCTGGGTGTAATAACCAGGGAAGTTGAATGATCCAAATTAAACCGAGTTTGGATGAAACAGAATCCGGTTACCAACCATTGTGAGTCCTTCTCATTAGTGATGTTACAGGATCTGAATTCAACCGAGTATGGATGCTATCTTAATGTAGCTGACTCTGGATGCTATACGATTCGTGAAACAACTATTCCGAATCTCGCAAGCCAGGGAAGTTGAATGTTCCAAATTAAACTGAGTCTGGGTGTAATAGCCAGGGAAGTTGAATGATCCAAATTAAACCGAGTCTGGATGAAAAAGATTCCGGATACCACCCGTTGTGAGTCCTTCTGATTAGTGATGTTACAGGATACGAATTCAACTGTGTATGGATGCACTCTGAATGTAGCTGACTCTGTATGCTATACAATTCGTAAACCAACCATTCTGGATCTCGCTAGCTAGGGAGGTTGAATGATACAAATTAAACAGAGTCTGGATGAAACAGAATCCGGATACCACCCATTGTGAGTCCTTCTCATTAGTGATGTTACATGATCTGAATTCAACCGAGTATGGATGCTATCTTAATGTAGCTGACTCTGGATGCTATACGATTCGTGAAACAACTATTCTGAATCTCGCAAGCCAGGGAAGTTGAATGTTCCAAATTAAACTGAGTCTGGGTGTAATAGCATCCGGATACCACCCATTGTGAGTCCTTCTGATTAGTGATGTTAAAGGAAAGAATACAACTGAGGTTGGATGCAATCTGAATGTAGCCGACTCTGTATGCTATACGAATCGTAAAACAACTATTCGGAGTCTCGTAAGCCAGGGAAGTTAAATGATCCAAATTAAACCGAGTCTGGATGAAACATAATCCGGATACCACCCATTTTTAGTCCTTCTGATTAGTGATGTTACAGGATCCGAATTCAACCGAATATGGATGTTACGTGAATGTAGCCGACTCTAGATGCTATACGTTTTGTAAAACAACTATTTTGAATCTCGCAAGCCATGGAAGTTGAATGATACAAATTAAACCGAGTCTGGATGAAACAGCATCCGGATACCAGCCCTTATGTTCTGATTAGTAATGTTACAGTATACGAATTCAACCGAGTATGGATGATATATGAACGTAGCCGACTTTGGATTCTATACGATTCGTAAAATATCCATTCTGAATCTCGCAAGGTAGGGAAGTTGAATGATCCAAATAAAACCGAATCTGGATGAAACAGAATCCGGATACCACCCATTGTGAGTCCTTCTGATTAGTGATGTTACAGGATACGAATTCAACCAAGTATGGATGCTATCTGAATGTAGCTGACTCTGGATTCTATACGATTCAAAAAACAACTATTCTGAATCTCGCTAGCGAGGGAAGTTGAATGATCCAAATTAAACCGATTCTGGATGAAACAGAATCCGGATACCACCCATTGTGAGTCCTTCTGATTAGTAATGTTAGAGGATACGAATTCAACCAAGTATGGATGCTATCTGAATGTAGCTGACTCTGGATGCTATACGATTCGTAAAAAAATTATTTTGAATCTCGCAAGCCAGGGAAGTTGAATGATCCAAATTAAACCGAGTCTGGATGAAAAAGAATCCGGATACCACCCATTGTGAGTGCTTCTGATTAGTGATGTTACAGGATACGAATTCAACTGTGTATGGATGCACTCTGAATGTAGCTGACTCTGTATGCTATACAATTCGTAAAACAACCATTCTGAATCTCGCTAGCTAGGGAGGTTGAATGATACAAAGTAAACCGAGTCTGGATGAAACAGAATCCGGATACCACCCATTGTGAGTCCTTTTCATTAGTGATGTTACAGGATCTGAATTCAACCGAGTATGGATGCTATCTTAATGTAGCTGACTCTAGATGCTATACGTTTCGTGAAACAACTATTCTGAATCTCACAAGCCAGGGAAGTTAAATGATACAATTTAAACCGAGTTTGGATGAAACAGCATCCGGATACCACCCATTGTGAGTCCTTCTGATCAGTAATGTTACAGTATACGAATTAAACCGATAATGGATGATATATGAACGTAGCCGACTCTGGATTATATACGATTCGTAAAACAACCATTCTGAATCTCGCAAGCCAGGGAAGTTGAATGATCCAAATTAAACCTTGTCTGGATGAAAAAGAATCCGGATACCACCCATTGTGAGTCCTTCTGATTAGTGATGTTGCAGGATACGAATTCAACCGAATATGGATGTTATCTTAATGTAGCCGACTCTGTATGCTATACAATTCGTAAAACAACCATTCTGAATTTCATGAGCTAGGGAGGTTGAATGATACAAATTAAACCGAGTCTTGATGAAACAGAATCCGGTTACCACCCATTGTGAGTCCTTCTCATTAGTGATGTTACAGGATATGAATTCAACCGAGTATGGATGCTATCTTAATGTAGCTGACTCTGGATGCTATACGATTCGTGAAACAACTATTCTGAATCTCGCACGCCAGGGAAGTTGAATGTTCCAAATTAAACTGAGTCTGGGTGTAATAGCCAGGGAAGTTGAATGATCCAAATTAAACCGAGTCTGGATGAAACAGAATCCGGTAACCAACCATTGTGAGTCCTTCTCATTAGTGATGTTACAGGATCTGAATTCAACCGAGTATGGATGATATCTTAATGTAGCTGACTCTGGATGCCATACGATTCGTGAAACAACTATTCTGAATCTCGCAAGCCAGGGAAGTTGAATGATCCAAATTAAACCGAGACTGGATGAAAAAGAATCCGGATACCACCCATTGTGAGTCCTTCTGATTAGTGATGTTACAGGATACGAATTCAACTGTGTATGGATGCACTCTGAATGTAGCTGACTCTATATGCTATACAATTCGTAAAACAACCATTCTGAATCTCGCTAGCTAGGGAGGTTGAATGATACAAATTAAACCGTGTCTGGATGAAACAGAATCCGGATACCACCCATTGTGAGTCCTTCTCATTAGTGATGTTACAGGATATGAATTCAACTGAGTATGGATGCTATCTTAATGTAGCTGACTCTAGATGCTATACGATTTGTGAAACAACTATTATGAATCTCGCAAGCCAAGGAAGTTGAATGTTCCAAATTAAACTGAGTCTGGGTGTAATAACCAGGGAAGTTGAATGATCCAAATTAAACCGAGTTTGGATGAAACAGAATCCGGTTACCAACCATTGTGAGTCCTTCTCATTAGTGATGTTACAGGATCTGAATTCAACCGAGTATGGATGCTATCTTAATGTAGCTGACTCTGGATGCTATACGATTCGTGAAACAACTATTCTGAATCTCGCAAGCCAGGGAAGTTGAATGTTCCAAATTAAACTAAGTCTGGGTGTAATAGCCAGGGAAGTTGAATGATCCAAATTAAACCGAGTCTGGATGAAAAAGAATCCGGATACCACCCGTTGTGAGTCCTTCTGATTAGTGATGTTACAGGATACGAATTCAACTGTGTATGGATGCACTCTGAATGTAGCTGACTCTGTATGCTATACAATTCGTAAAACAACCATTCTGGATCTCGCTAGCTAGGGAGGTTGAATGATACAAATTAAACAGAGTCTGGATGAAACAGAATCCGGATACCACCCATTGTGAGTCCTTCTCATTAGTGATGTTACATGATCTGAATTCAACCGAGTATGGATGCTATATTAATGTAGCGGACTCTGGATGCTATACGATTCGTGAAACAACTATTCTGAATCTCGCAAGCCAGGGAAGTTGAATGTTCCAAATTAAACTGAGTCTGGGTGTAATAGCATCCGGATACCACCCATTGTGAGTCCTTCTGATTAGTGATGTTAAAGGTCTTATACAACTGAGGTTGGATGCAATCTGAATGTAGCCGACTCTGTATGCTATACGAATCGTAAAACAACTATTCTGAATCTCGTAAGCCAGGGAAGTTAAATGATCCAAATTAAACCGAGTCTGGATGAAACTTAATCCGGATACCACCCATTTTTAGTCCTTCTGATTAGTGATGTTACAGGATCCGAATTCAACCGAATATGGATGTTACCTGAATGTAGCCGACTCTAGATGCTATACGTTTTGTAAAACAACTATTTTGAATCTCGCAAGCCATGGAAGTTGAATGATACAAATTAAACCGAGTCTGGATGAAACAGCATCCGGATACCAGCCCTTATGAGTCCTTCTGATTAGTAATGTTACAGTATACGAATTCAACCGAGTATGGATGATATATGAACGTAGCCGACTTTGGATTCTATACGATTCGTAAAATATCCATTCTGAATATCGCAAGGTATGGAAGTTGAATGATCCAAATAAAACCGAGTCTGGATGAAACAGAATCCGGATACCACCCATTGTGAGTCCTTCTGATTAGTGATGTTACAGGATACAAATTCAACCAAGTATGGATGCTATCTGAATGTAGCTGACTCTGGATGCTATACGATTCGTAAAAAAATTATTTTGAATCTCGCAAGCCAGGGAAGTTGAATAATCCAAATTAAACCGAGTCTGGATGAAAAAGAATCCGGATACCACCCATTGTGAGTGCTTCTGATTAGTGATGTTACAGGATACGAATTCAACTGTGTATGGATGCACTCTGAATGTAGCCGACTCTGTATGCTATACAATTCGTAAAACAACCATTCTGAATCTCGCTAGCTAGGGAGGTTGAATGATACAAATTAAACCGAGTCTGGATGAAACAGAATCCGGATACCACCCATTGTGAGTCCTTTTCATTAGTGATGTTACAGGATCTGAATTCAACCGAGTATGGATGCTATCTTAATGTAGCTGACTCTAGATGCTATACGTTTCGTCAAACAACTATTCTAAATCTCACAAGCCAGGGAAGTTAAATGATACAATTTAAACCGAGTCTGGATGAAACAGCATCCGGATACCACCCATTGTGAGTCCTTCTGATCAGTAATGTTACAGTATACGAATTAAACCGAGAATGGGTGATATATGAACGTAGCCGACTCTGGATTCTATACAATTCGTAAAACAACCATTCTGAATCTCCCAAGCCAGGGAAGTTGAATGATCCAAATTAAACCTAGTCTGGATGAAAAAGAATCCGGATACCACCCATTGTGAGTCCTTCTGATTAGTGATGTTGCAGGATACGAATTCAACCGAATATGGATGTTATCTTAATGTAGCCGACTCTGTATGCTATACAATTCTTAAAACAACCATTCTGAATTTCATGACCTAGGGAGGTTGAATGATACAAATTAAACCGAGTCTTGATGAAACAGAATCCGGTTACCACCCATTGTGAGTCCTTCTCATTAGTGATGTTACAGGATCTGAATTCAACCGAGTATGGAAGCTATCTTAATGTAGCTGACTCTGGATGCTATACGATTCGTGAAACAACTATTCTGAATCTCGCACGCTAGGGAAGTTGAATGTTCCAAATTAAACTGAGTCTGGGTGTAATAGCCAGGGAAGTTGAATGATTCAAATTAAACCGAGTCTGGATGAAACAGAATCCGGTAACCAACCATTGTGAGTCCTTCTCATTAGTGATGTTACAGGATCTGAATTCAACCGAGTATGGAAGCTATCTTAATGTAGCTGACTCTGGATGCTATACGATTCGTGAAACAACTATTCTGAATCTCGCACGCTAGGGAAGTTGAATGTTCCAAATTAAACTGAGTCTGGGTGTAATAGCCAGGGAAGTTGAATGATTCAAATTAAACCGAGTCTGGATGAAACAGAATCCGGTAACCAACCATTGTGAGTCCTTCTCATTAGTGATGTTACAGGATCTGAATTCAACCGAGTATGGATGCTATCTTAATGTAGCTGACACTGGATGCTATACAATTCGTGAAACAACTATTCTGAATCTAGCAAGCCAGGGAAGTTGAATGTTCCAAATTAAACTGAGTCTGGGTGTAATAGCCAGGGAAGTTGAATGATCCAAATTAAACCGAGACTGGATGAAAAAGAATCCGGATACCACCCATTGTGAGTCCTTCTGATTAGTGATGTTACAGGATACGAATTCAACTGTGTATGGATGCACTCTGAATGTAGCTGACTCTGTATGCTATACAATTCGTAAAACAACCATTCTGAATCTCGCTAGCTAGGGACGTTGAATGATACAAATTAAACCTAGTCTGGATGAAACAGAATCCGGATACCACCCATTGTGAGTCCTTCTCATTAGTGATGTTACAGGATCTGAATTCAACCGAGTATGGATGCTATCTTAATGTAGCTGACTCTGGATGCTATACGATTCGTGAAACAACTATTCTGAATCTCGCAAGCCAGGGAAGTTAAATGATACAATTTAAACCGAGTCAGGATGAAACAGCATCCGGATACCACCCATTGTGAGTCCTTCTGATTAGTAATGTTACAGTATACGAATTAAACCGAGAATGGATGATATATGAACATAGCCGACTCTGGATTCTATACGATTCGTAAAACAACCATTCTGAATCTCGCAAGCCAGGGAAGTTGAATGATCCAAATTAAACCTAGTCTTGATGAAAAAGAATCCGGATACCACCCATTGTGAGTCCTTCTGATTAGTGATGTTACAGGATACGAATTCAACCGAATATGGATGTTATCTTAATGTAGCCGACTCTGTGTGCTATACAATTCGTAAAACAACCATTCTGAATCTCGTGAGCTAGGGAGGTTGAATGATACAAATTAAACCGACTCTGGATGAAACAGAATCCGGTTACCACCCATTGTGAGTCCTTCTCATTAGTGATGTTACATGATCTGAATTCAACCGAGTATGGATGCTATCTTAATGTAGCTGACTCTGGATGCTATACGATTCGTGAAACAACTATTCTGAATCTCGCAAGCCAGGGAAGTTGAATGTTCCAAATTAAACTGAGTCTGGGTGTAATAGCCAGGGAAGTTGAATGATCCAAAGTAAACCGAGTCTGGATGAAACAGAATCCGGTAACCAACCATTGTGAGTCCTTCTCATTAGTGATGTTACAGGATCTGAATTCAACCGAGTATGGATGCTATCTTAATGTAGCTGACTCTGGATGCTATACGATTCGTGAAACAACTATTCTGAATCTCGCAAGCCAGGGAAGTTGAATGTTCCAAATTAAACTGAGTCTGGGTGTAATAGCCAGGGAAGTTGAATAATCCAAATTAAACCGAGTCTGGATGAAAAAGAATCCGGATACCACCCATTGTGAGTCCTTCTGATTAGTGATGTTACAGGATACGAATTCAACTGTGTATGGATGCACTCTGAATGTAGCTGAATCTGTATGCTATACAATTCGTAAAACAACCATTCTGAATCTCGCTAGCTAGGGAGGTTGAATGATACAAATTAAACCGAGTCTGGATGAAACAGAATCCGGATACCACCCATTGTGAGTCCTTCTCATTAGTGATGTTACAGGATCTGAATTCAACCGAGTATGGATGCTATCTTAATGTAGCTGACTCTGGATGCAATACGATTCGTGAAACAACTATTCTGAATCTCGCAAGCCAGGGAAGTTGAATGTTCCAAATTAAACTGAGTCTGGGTGTAATAGCATCCGGATACCACCCATTGTGAGTCCTTCTGATTAGTGATGTTAAAGGAAAGAATACAACTGAGGTTGGATGCAATCTGAATGTAGCCGACTTTGTATGCTATACGACTCGTAAAACAACTATTCTGAATCTCGTAAGCCAGGGAAGTTAAATTATCCAAATTAAACCGAGTCTGGATGAAACATAATCCGGATACCACCCATTTTTAGTCCTTCTGATTAGTGATGTTACAGGATCCGAATTCAACCGAATATGTATGTTACATGAATGTAGCCGACTCTAGATGCTATACGTTTTGTAAAACAACTATTTTGAATCTCGCAAGCCATGGAAGTTGAATGATACAAATTAAACCGAGTCTGGATGAAACAGCATCCGGATACCAGCCCTTCTGAGTCCTTCTGATTAGTAATGTTAGAGTATACGAATTCAACCGAGTACGGATGATATATGAACGTAGCCGACTTTGGATTCTATACGATTCGTAAAATATCCATTCTGAATCTCGCAAGGTAGGGAAGTTGAATGATCCAAATAAAACCGAGTCTGGATGAAACAGAATCCGGATACCACCCATTGTGAGTCCTTCTGATTAGTGATGTCACAGGATACGAATTCAACCAAGTATGGATGCTATCTGAATGTAGCTGACTCTGGATGCTATACGATTCGTGAAACAACTATTCTGAATCTCGCAAGCCAGGGAAGTTGAATGTTCCAAATTAAACTGAGTCTGGGTGTAATAGCCAGGGAAGTTGAATGATCCAAATTAAACCGAGTCTGGATGAAAAAGAATCCGGATACCACCCATTGTGAGTCCTTCTGATTAGTGATGTTACAGGATACGAATTCAACTGTGTATGGATGCACTCTGAATGTAGCTGACTCTGTATGCTATACAATTCGTAAAACAACCATTCTGAATCTCGCTAGCTAGGGAGGTTGAATGATACAAATTAAACCGAGTCTGGATGAAACAGAATCCGGATACCACCCATTGTGAGTCCTTCGCATTAGTGATGTTACAGGATCTGAATTCAACCGAGTATGGATGCTATCTTAATGTAGCTGACTCTCGATGCAATACGATTCGTGAAACACCTATTCTGAATCTCGCAAGCCAGGGAAGTTGAATGTTCCAAATTAAACTGAGTCTGGGTGTAATAGCCAGGGAAGTTGAATGATCCAAATTAAACCAAGTCTGGATGAAAAAGAATCCGGATACCACCCATTGTGAGTCCTTCTGATTAGTGATGTTACAGGATACGAATTCAACTGTGTATGGATGCACTCTGAATGTAGCTGACTCTGTATGCTATACAATTTGTAAAACAACCATTCTGAATCTCGCTGGCTAGGGAGGTTGAATGATACAAATTAAACCGAGTCTGGATGAAACAGAATCCGGATACCACCCATTGTGAGTCCTTCTCATTAGTGATGTTACAGGATCTGAATTCAACCGAGTATGGATGCTATCTTAATGTAGCTGACTCTGGATGCAATACGATTCGTGAAACAACTATTCTGAATCTCGCAAGCCAGGGAAGTTGAATGTTCCAAATTAAACTGAGTCTGGGTGTAATAGCATCCGGATACCACCCATTGTGAGTCCTTCTGATTAGTGATGTTAAAGGAAAGAATACAACTGAGGTCGGATGCAATCTGAATGTAGCCGACTTTGTATGCTATACGAATCGTAAAACAACTATTCTGAATCTCGTAAGCCAGGGAAGTTAAATTATCCAAATTAAACCGAGTCTGGATGAAACATAATCCGGATACCACCCATTTTTAGTCCTTCTGATTAGTGATGTTACAGGATCCGAATTCAACCGAATATGTATGTTACCTGAATGTAGCCGACTCTAGATGCTATACGTTTTGTAAAACAACTATTTTGAATCTCGCAAGCCATGGAAGTTGAATGATACAAATTAAACCGAGTCTGGATGAAACAGCATCCGGATACCAGCCCTTCTGAGTCCTTCTGATTAGTAATGTTACAGTATACGAATTAAACCGAGAATGGATGATATATGAACAAAGCCGACTCTGGATTCTATACGATTCGTAAAACAACCATTCTGAATCTCGCAAGCCAGGGAAGTTGAATGATCCAAATTAAACCTAGTCTGGATGAAAAAGAATCCAGATACCACCCATTGTGTGTCCTTCTGATTAGTGATGTTACAGGATACGAATTCAACCGAATATGGATGTTATCATAATGTAGCCGACTCTGTATGCTATACAATTCGTAAAACAACCATTCTGAATCTCGTGAGCTAGGGAGGTTGAATGATACAAATTAAACCGAGTCTGGATGAAACAGAATCCGGTTACCACCCATTGTGAGTCCTTCTCATTAGTGATGTTACATGATCTGAATTCAACCGAGTATGGATGCTATCTTAATGTAGCTGACTCTGGATGCTATACGATTCGTGAAACAACTATTCTGAATCTCGCAAGCCAGGGAAGTTGAATGTTCCAAATTAAACTGAGTCTGGGTGTAATAATAGCCAGGGAAGTTGAATGATCCAAATTAAACCGAGTCTGGATGAAACAGAATCCGGATACCACCCATTGTGAGTCATTCTGATTAGTGATGTTACAGGATACGAATTCAACCAAGTATGGATGCTATCTGAATGTAGCTGACTCTGGATTCTATACGATTCAAAAAACAACTATTCTGAATCTCGTTAGCTAGGGAAGTTGAATGATCCAAATTAAACCGACTCTGGATGAACCAGAATCCGGATACCACCCATTGTGAGTCCTTCTGATTAGTAATGTTACAGGATACGAATTCAACCAAGTATGGATGCTATCTGAATGTAGCTGACTCTTGATGCTATACGATTCGTAAAAAAATTATTTTGAATCTCGCAAGCCAGGCAAGTTGAATGATCCAAATTAAACCGAGTCTGGATGAAAAAGAATTCGGATACCACCCATTGTGAGTGCTTCTTATTAGTGATGTTACAGGATACGAATTCAACTGTGTATGGATGCACTCTGAATGTAGCCGACTCTGTATGCTATACAATTCGTAAAACAACCATTCTGAATCTCGCTAGCTAGGGAGGTTGAATGATACAAATTAAACCGAGTCTGGATGAAACAGAATCCGGATACCACCCATTGTGAGTCCTTTTCATTAGTGATGTTACAGGATCTGAATTCAACCGAGTTTGGATGCTATCTTAATGTAGCTGACTCTAGATGCTATACGTTTCGTAAAACAACTATTCTGAATCTCACAAGCCAGGGAAGTTAAATGATACAATTTAAACCGAGTCTGGATGAAACAGCATCCGGATACCACCCATTGTGAGTCCTTCTGATTAGTAATGTTACAGTATACGAATTAAACCGAGAATGGATGATATATGAACATAGCCGACTCTGGATTCTATACGATTCGTAAAACAACCATTCTGAATCTCGCAAGCCAGGGAAGTTGAATGATCCAAATTAAACCTAGTCTGGATGAAAAAGAATCCGGATACCACCCATTGTGAGTCCTTCTGATTAGTGATGTTACAGGATACGAATTCAACCGAATATGGATGTTATCTTAATGTAGCCAACTCTGTATGCTATACAATTCGTAAAACAACCATTCTGAATCTCGTGAGCTAGGGAGGTTGAATGATACAAATTAAACCGAGTCTGGATGAAACAGAATCTGGTTACCACCCATTGTGAGTCCTTCTCATTAGTGATGTTACAGGATCTGAATTCAACCGAGTATGGATGCTATCTTAATGTAGCTGACTCTGGATGCTATACGATTCGTGAAACAACTATTCTGAATCTCGCAAGCCAGGGAAGTTGAATGTTCCAAATTAAACTGAGTCTGGGTGTAATAGCCAGGGAAGTTGAATGATCCAAATTAAACCGAGTCTGGATGAAACAGAATCCGGTAACCAACCATTGTGAGTCCTTCTCATTAGTGATGTTACAGGATCTGAATTCAACCGAGTATGGATGCTATCTTAATGTAGCTGACTCTGGATGCTATACGATTCGTGAAACAACTATTCTGAATCTCGCAAGCCAGGGAAGTTGAATGTTCCAAATTAAACTGAGTCTGGGTGTAATAATAGCCAGGGAAGTTGAATGATCCAAATTAAACCGAGTCTGGATGAAACAGAATCCGGATACCACCCATTGTGAGTCCTTCTGATTAGTGATCTTACAGGATACGAATTCAACCAAGTATGGATGCTATCTGAATGTAGCTGACTCTGGATTCTATACGATTCAAAAAACAACTATTCTGAATCTCGTTAGCTAGGGAAGTTGAATGATCCAAATTAAACCGACTCTGGATGAACCAGAATCCGGATACCACCCATTGTGAGTCCTTCTGATTAGTAATGTTACAGGATACGAATTCAACCAAGTATGGATGCTATCTGAATGTAGCTGACTCTGGATGCTATACGATTCGTAAAAAAATTATTTTGAATCTCGCAAGCCAGGGAAGTTGAATGATCCAAATTAAACCGAGTCTGGATGAAAAAGAATTCGGATACCACCCATTGTGAGTGCTTCTTATTAATGATGTTACAGGATACGAATTCAACTGTGTATGGATGCACTCTGAATGTAGCCGACTCTGTATGCTATACAATTCGTAAAACAACCATTCTGAATCTCGCTAGCTAGGGAGGTTGAATGATACAAATTAAACCGAGCCTGGATGAAACAAAATCCGGATACCACCCATTGTGAGTCCTTTTCATTAGTTATGTTACAGGATCTAAATTCAACCGAGTTTGGATGCTATCTTAATGTAGCTGACTCTAGATGCTATACGTTTCGTAAAACAACTATTCTGAATCTCACAAGCTAGGGAAGTTAAATGATACAATTTAAACCGAGTCTGGATGAAACAGCATCCGGATACCAGCCCTTCTGAGTCCTTCTGATTAGTAATGTTACAGTATACGAATTAAACCGAGAATGGATGATATATGAACATAGCCGACTCTGGATTCTATACGATTCGTAAAACAACCATTCTGAATCTCGCAAGCCAGGGAAGTTGAATGATCCAAATTAAACCTACTCTGGATGAAAAAGAATCCGGATACCACCCATTGTGAGTCCTTCTGATTAGTGATGTTACAGGATACGAATTCAACCGAATATGGATGTTATCTTAATGTAGCCGACTCTGTATGCAATACAATTCGTAAAACAACCATTCTGAATCTCGTGAGCTAGGGAGGTTGAATGATACAAATTAAACCGAGTCTGGATGAAACAGAATCCGGTTACCACCCATTGTGAGTCCTTCTCATTAGTGATGTTACAGGATCTGAATTCAACCGAGTATGGATGCTATCTTAATGTCGCTGACTCTGGATGCTATACGATTCGTGAAACAACTATTCTGAATCTCGCAAGCCAGGGAAGTTGAATATTCCAAATTAAACTGAGTCTGGGTGTAATAGCCAGGGAAGTTGAATGATCCAAATTAAACCGAGTCTGGATGAAACAGAATCCGGTAACCAACCATTGTGAGTCCTTCTCATTAGTGATGTTACAGGATCTGAATTCAACCGAGTATGGATGCTATCTTAACGTAGCTGACTCTGGATGCTATACGATTCGTGAAACAACTATTCTGAATCTCGCAAGCCAGGGAAGTTGAATGTTCCAAATTAAACTGAGTCTGGGTGTAATAGCCAGGGAAGTTGAATGATCCAAATTAAACCGAGTCTGGATGAAAAAGAATCCGGATACCACCCATTGTGAGTCCTTCTGATTAGTGATGTTACAGGATACGAATTCAACTGTGTATGGATGCACTCTGAATGTAGCTAACTCTGTATGCTATACAATTTGTAAAACAACCATTCTGAATCTCGCTAGCTAGGGAGGTTGAATGATACAAACTAAACCGAGTCTGGATGAAACAGAATCCGGATACCACCCATTGTGAGTCCTTCTCATTAGTGATGTTACAGGATCTGAATTCAACCGAGTATGGATGCTATCTTAATGTAGCTGACTCTGGATGCAATACGATTCGTGAAACAACTATGCTGAATCTCGCAAGCCAGGGAAGTTGAATGTTCCAAATTAAACTGAGTCTGGGTGTAATAGCATCCGGATACCAGCCATTGTGAGTCCTTCTGATTATTGATGTTAAAGGAAAAAATACAGCTTAGGTTGGATGCAATCTGAATGTAGCCGACTTTGTATGCTATACGAATCGTAAAACAACTATTCTGAATCTCGTAAGCCAGGGAAGTTAAATTATCCAAATTAAACCGAGTCTGGATGAAACATAATCCGGATACCACCCATTTTTAGTCCTTCTGATTAGTGATGTTACAGGATCCGAATTCAACCAAATACGTATGTTACCTGAATGTCGCAAGCCATGGAAGTTGAATGATACAAATTAAACCGAGTCTGGATGAAACAGCATCCGGATACCAGCCCTTCTGAGTCCTTCTGATTAGTAATGTTACAGTATACGAATTCAACCGAGTACGGATGATATATGAACGTAGCCGACTTTGGATTCTATACGATTCGTAAAATATCCATTCTGAATCTCGCAAGGTAGGGAAGTTGAATGATCCAAATAAAACCGAGTCTGGATGAAACAAAATCCGGATACCACCCATTGTGAGTCCTTCTGATTAGTGATGTTACAGGATACGAATTCAACCAAGTATGGATGCTATCTGAATGTAGCTGACTCTGGATTCTATACGATTCAAAAAACAACTATTCTGAATCTCGCTAGCTAGGGAAGTTGAATGATCCAAATTAAACCAACTCTGGATGAAACAGAATCCAGATACCACCCAGTGTGAGTCCTTCTGATTAGTAATGTTACAGGATACAAGTTCAACCAAGTATGGATGCTATCTGAATGTATTTGACTCTGGATGCTATACGATTCGTAAAAAAAATATTTTGAATCTCGCAAGCCAGGGAAGTTGAATGATCCAAATTAAACCGAGTCTGGATGAAAAAGAATCCGGATACCACCCATTGTGAGTGCTTCTGATTAGTGATGTTACAGGATACGAATTCAACTGTGTACGGATGCACTCTGAATGTAACCGACTCTGTATGCTATACAATTCGTAAAACAACCATTCTGAATCTCGCTAGCTAGGGAGGTTGAATGATACAAATTAAACCGAGTCTGGATGAAACAGAATCCGGATACCACCCATTGTGAGACCTTTTCATTAGTGATGTTACAGGATCTGAATTCAACCGAGTATGGATGCTATCTTAATGTAGCTGACTCTAGATGCTATACGTTTCGTAAAACAACTATTCTGAATCTCACAAGCCAGGGAAGTTAAATGATACAATTTAAACCGAGTCTGGATGAAACAGCATCCGGATACCACCCATTGTGAGTCCTTCTTATTAGTAATGTTACAATATACGAATTAAACCGAGAATGGATGATATATGAACGTAGCCGACTCTGGATTCTATACGATTCGTAAAACAACCATTCTGAATCTCGCAAGCCAGGGAAGTTGAATGATCCAAATTAAACCTAGTCTGGATGAAAAAGAATCCGGATACCACCCATTGTGAGTCCTTCTGATTAGTGATGTTACAGGATACGAATTCAACCGAATATGGATGTTATCTTAATTTAGCCGACTCTGTATGCTATACAATTCGTAAAACAACCATTCTGAATCTCGTGAGCTAGGGAGGTTGAATGATACAAATTAAACCGAGTCTGGATGAAACAGAATCCGGTTACCACCCATTGTGAGTCCTTCTCATTAGTGATGTTACAGGATACGAATTCAACCGAATATGGATGTTATCTTAATGTAGCCGACTCTGTATGCTATACAATTCGTAAAACAACCATTCTGAATCTCATGAGCTAGGGAGGTTGAATGATACAAATTAAACCGAGTGTGGATGAAACAGAATCCGGTTACCACCCATTGTGAGTCCTTCTCATTAGTGATGTTACAGGATCTGAATTCAACCGAGTATGGATGCTATCTTAATGTAGCTGACTCTAGATGCTATACGTTTCATAAAACAACTATTCTGAATCTCGCAAGCCAGGGAAGTTAGATGATACAATTTAAACCGAGTCTGGATGAAACAGCATCCGGATACCACCCATTGTGAGTCTTTCTGATTAGTAATGTTACAGTATACGAATTCAACCGAGTGTGGATGATATATGAACGCAGCTGACTCTGGATTCTATACGATTCGTAAAACAACCATTCTGAATCTCGCAAGCCAGGAAAGTTGAATGATCCAAATTAAACCGAGTCTGGATGAAAAAGAATCCGGATACCACCCATTGTGAGTCCTTCTGATTAGTGATGTTACAGGATCCGAATATGTATGTTATCCTAATGTAGCCGACTCTAGATGCTATACGTTTCGTAAAACAACTATTCTGAATCTCGTAAGCTAGGGAGGTTGAATGATCCAAATTAAACCGAGTCTGGATGAAAAAGAATCCGGATACCACCCATTGTGAGTCCTTCTGATTAGTGATGTTACAGGATACGAATTCAACTGTGTATGGATGCACTCTGAATGTAGCTGACTCTGTATGCTATACAATTCGTAAAACAGCCATTCTGAATCTCGCTAGCTAGGGAGGTTGAGTGATACAAATTAAACCGAGTCTGGATGAAACAGAATCCGGATACCACCCATTGTGAGTCCTTCTCATTAGTGATGTTACAGGATCTGAATTCAACCGAGTATGAATGCTATCTTATTGTAGCTGACTCTGTATGTCACACCCCGACCACGTGTAACATACAAAACGTGGCGGAAACGTCGGGGAGTGTTGCAACAGAATTAATGTTTCATAACCATGGATACAAAAAGTGTTTCGTTTTATTAAACATTGAATATTTACATCGTCAGGAAATCTAAATACACAATTTAAACATAGTCTATCATTGTTATTGAGTCACTAAGGCCTCGTCCAATCCTATGTGAGCATGCATCTTATCAATCGATATCATTCAACAATACCTGAAACATATGTGAAAACGAGGTCAGCAAAGAAATGCTGGCGAGTACATAGGTTTTGTGAAAATAAGATTCATGACTTCTGTTTAAGAAAATGTTTAGTCATGAACCTTGTAATTTGCTTTGTCTTTGTAAATCATTTGTAAAATAATAAGTTCAGGTGATATGTATAAATAAGAGAATAATGCATGATTAAATGAATAACCATGTAAAAATGAGTTTGTGTAAGATAAGTTGTTTGTAAATAAATGTCTTGTGAAAAGTATGTTACTTGTATAAAATGTTCTATGTCTCAAACTGAAATGATTCAAATAACGCTACAATATGTAATACCATACAAACACTTATATATAGGAAGTACCAGCGGCGTATCCACCATGCTTGTATCATATTACACACGCACTGTTACTCAAATCACTTACCCAAACAAACCACCAATGTAAGATGTCCATGTTTAAACAATTTGTCAAATGTATTGAATAATATACCAAAATGTTTATGTTAAGATGTAAATCATGTCATGTATAATCAATGTCAAAAGTGTTTGTGTCAAATGTAAACCATGTAATGTGTAACCAAAATGATATGTATGGCTAGTGAAATGCATCAACTAAACCATAGGAGAAATGCACAAAACAAAGTATTGAAGTAAAACTTGGTTTAAATCAATACTATGTTTCGTGGAAATGCATGATCAAATGTAAATCATGTCCAAATGTTTACCCAATCGTTAAACCATTTTGTGAAATCGTTCAAATCGTTCTTGTTTTAATCGTTCAAATCGTTCTTGTTTTAATTGTGAAACTACTTTATGGTCGATTTCTCTAATAACATTCAAACCTTCTTGACGCGTTCATCGTTCCAACTCGCTCTCGCTCTCGTTCTTAACAAACCCTTACCAAAGGGTAAATTAATAATTACAGATTCAGTCGTTACCCAAAATACCCACACATAACCATGGGTATAGAAAATAACGGGATTTGTCAGATCCTATGGTACCATAACCTAATACTGGTCGGCTTGATCATTGCTAATGAATGTCATTTGGTTATGTAACTGCAACCAACAAGTTTGTTCACTTTATTGAAATCGTTCTTGAAACCATTGTAATTGTTTTTGAAATCATTGTTATCGTTCTTGAAACTATTGTTATCGTTCTTGATACTACATTGTAATTGTTTTTGAAACAATTGTAATCGTTCTTGAAATCATTGTTAAGATATTTAGCACATATGAGTCACCCCAAAACAGTTGAAAACAGTAAAAGAGGGGAATAATGTACTCGCCTGAGAATGCATAGAGGTCTTGAACAACAACCAAACAAAGCTTGAGGGAGCACGGAATCAGTCGGCAATCTAAAACTATATAATTAAACCGGACTTAAATCGGGAGATCGGATAGGATGAGGCTTGGTAAACCAAATGAGTATTGGAACTCATATGATATGGTTTAACAAGGCCTACATACTACAATGAAACTAACCTAAGTGCTTTCGACCCATCACGACCCATTAAGGTAACTTATGCTACTTTAACGCGTCGTGCGCGTGAAACGCGTTCGGACCGTCTAACTAGTCCTATGATAAGTGTTATATGCCTAAACATGTTACATAATCAGTTATATGACAAAGGTTTAGGTTACATATGCTTAATTACCAATTATACATGAAAAGGGTATTCTGGTAATTTACCTAAGGCATATAAACTACCTATCATACAACTACTCAAACGATGTGACAATAGGGTATAACCTCGGAAGGTTATTCCCTACCTACTATGGTCACCTAATGTGTTTGGTCGGATCCTAATGATCGACCAAATGGGTCGGGTTCGAGGTATAAGCGATTGATTAGATCGCTTACCCTACGACCCTAGACAACGTGGTAATCAGTAGGCATAGTCCCAAGAGACTATAACCAACGTGATTACACTCACGTTGCGAAGTTCAAACGAACTTCGCATTGACCATAACTGGTCAATGTAGAAAGTCAAACAAAGTTTGACTTTCAAACTCGAAAGACTCGAAAAGCAATAAAAGAACGAAAGAATACTTACGAAGGGTCCCCGAATGCTAATCTCGATCCAAGAATCTCAGGTATGAAACAATGGTTTCAACTTAGAGTTCCTAAGATCAAGATTCTAGTGATTTTAGCAATGGGGGTGGATGGGTATTTATAGGAATACCCGAACCGTTAAGATCGCTTGTCGAATATCGTGCCTTAATCGCATCCGTACAAGTGTTGGCAAGTTGTGGTGACTAAAAATGGGTTCTTATCCACTGACTAAGCAAGTTAGAATGTGTGGTTGTGAATTAAACAGCTGTTTATACATCGAATCTGGTCCCGAAAGTGCAAAACTAATGTTTCTGTCCAGATAAGGCGCTCGCGTAGCGCGACTGCATAGGCCCTTAGGGCTCGCGCTACGCCACTGCCCCCATGTTTCAGAAATGTTTCAAAATTGGCAGAAATGGTCCCTGCACGTGTTTAAGGCCTTTTTCGATGCGTTTGAACCCCGTTAACCTCATTTTAAGGCTCTAAAATGAAGTTAAAGTATAGGGAACTCAAAACATGCTCAAAAATATGCCGGAGGTTGGTTCGTTTGGCCGTACGAACGCGATGTTCGCTTAATTACGACGGAATGCGCATAAGCGCGAAAAACGATCCAAATGACGTGACGAATGGATTTTTCTTATGCCGAACACTAAAATAAAATGTTTTAGTGCTTACATAAATTTTTGGATGTCTGGATGTATTCAGAACGTAAGTTATGCGCGAAAATGCAAACTTGTGCACTTTTTGACGCTTTTAGTCCCTGAATGACACAAAAGTTTATTTTAGCATACCGAACACCTCAAAGCCTATTTCTAAGCTATGTAAAGGATATTTATGGTATGTTTAACTTATGGTCATGTTCCGGAATGTCTGTTACAGTTCAAATTGGCATACTTCGCAGTTTGTCAACTTTAGTCCCTGTAAGCGATTAAACTTTGATTTCACCACACCAAACCTTCCAAAACTTATATCTAAGTTATGTAAAGGTTATTTAAGGTATGTTAAGCCTATTTCACTATTCCGGAGTGTTCGTTGCATTAAACTGGTTATATTTACGCATCAGTGCGCGTATAACCTTCCAGAAAGCGATTTAGAGCTTGAAATCGAACAAGAATCGATATGTGCAAACGATACACATATTTTTACAAATCCCAAGTATGAAATACAATATTTCATTGGTTTGGCATTTGTTTGATGGTCGTGGAGGCACAGGTGTTACAGTCTCCCCTACTTTAGGAAATTTCGTCCCGAATTTTATTTAGAGGAAACTTGTGAGAGCTTGAAAACATGAAGTTGAAAAGATCAAACAACATTGGTTAGGGTTCTGAACTTCTAGTAACTTTCATAACATCATGTTTGCAATGTAAGAGGGATACTTATATACAAGTATATGAAGCGTCATTGGTGCGTCCACCGTACCTCCATTACATCTTTCTCATTTTGTTATTTTTGTCACTATCGGTTCTTACACATAATAAATCTTACTGGGTTTCTGTGCACTAAATTTCATAATTATGTACGCGTCCATAATTAGACAATTCCTTGCATAGTTCACACAGTCTATTTTATAATGTGTAGGGTAAAACCAAATGAACAAACCTGTGATGAGTGTGACTGAACCACCATAGGGTCCTTTCAGCTGTATCATCACATGCCATTCTTAACCAGATCTTGAATCAATCTTTAACTAGACCACTCAAGGGTCTCTCATCGAATCATGGAATGGTACTATATAACCCAAGGGTCTTAACTACCACGTAGAAGCCCATAAGGATTAAGGTAGTACCTTTTAAACATCCTACTATGAATCCCTCATATGAAGATATGAAAGATTTTATGAGGATTTGAAAATCGTACCACACAAAAACATAGAGGAGAACACATAAACACATATCACATAATCGTATAATCGCACACTCGTATTATTGTTTAAATTGACCTTTAAATTTGTTATCTTTGAACACGGGTATTTAAAGCATACAAGGAGTCAAATCCTTAATTGCAGCAATTTGGATGAATCCATATGAATACCCTGCTTGTTGACTATATGACCCAAAAACTGAACTTCTTTAAGCCAAAATTTCCTCTTGGAGGATTTAGCGAAAAGTTTGTTCCTTCTTTAAGGGTTCCAGTGTCAATGAAGGTGTTGATCGTTATCGGCTCGGGACATGAATAGATCAAGATGTCATTAATAACAATGACGAACTGATCCAAATAAGGCTTGCAGACTCTATTTATTAAGTCCTTGAAGATGGCTGGAGCATTTGTCAACCTAAAAGGCATGACTGTAAACTCGTAATGGCCATACTTCGTGCAGAAAACCGTTTTGGGAATATCTTCTTCGAGAATACAAAGTTGATGATATCCAAAACGCAAATCGATCTTGGAAAAGCATGAAACGCTATGCAGTTGATCCGAGAAATCGTTGATTTAAGGTAGGGGGATATTGATTCTTGATGGTAAGCTTACTAGGCTTACGTTAATCGATATACATTCGAAAAGATCCATTTTTCTTTTCACAAGGAGAACAGGAGTTTCTCCAAGGTGAAAAGTTCGGACGAATGAATCCTTTATCAGACAACTCTTGAAGCTGTTTTGATAATTCTTGCATCTCGAACGGTGCAAGACGATAAGATACTTTAGATTTAAAAGAAACAAGTGTTTGAGGTTCTTAGGGAGATCACAAGTGATCGTAAAAATGACAGAACCACTCGAGTAGTTTTGTCTTTGTGTTGACATCACAAGGTTGAATCAAACATTCATACAATTGCATTAGTTAGAAAATAAAACCACAAATTTTTATTTATATAACAACCGCATTGTCTTTAAATGTTACAAGATACCAACCAGAGGAAAAACAAAATACTAATTGTTCACTCCTTCATCATTGAGTGCCTCATTGATGTTAAACACTCGACCACGTGCTGGATTCATATTGACATTGACGTTCGCATTTGGGTGTGCGTTAGCATTTGCATTCACCAGTCTTGGGCAGTTGTGGCGGAAGTGACCAATCTCTCCGCAGTTGAAGCATGAACCCAGTGGGAATCTCACAGCATTCCCTTGAACCGGAGCTTGAACCTGAGCAGCCTGATTTTGTCCCAAACGACAAACATTGGCCAAAT
>JARYGA010060689.1:0-88243 GCA_030545235.1 Helianthus tuberosus
GCCATGATTCTTAATCCAAAACATTTATTTATGAAAACCAAATTGTAAATCATCTCGTTAATAAAACTCGTATGGTTTATATTATTTAGAAAACATCGTTGTGTGACATCGTTTCAAAATCGTTTACCCAAGTGAACTTAATAACGCCACGGTATGTAATATGATGAAAACACTAATATATAAGAAGTACCAGCAGCGTATCTACCATGATTTCATCACATTACACCCGTCCCGTTATCTAAACACTAACCAAAAACCAATCGTTTGTTCCAAAATCGTTTAACTCGTTTAAATTGTTCCAAAATCGTTTAACTCGTTTAAATTGTTCCAAAATCGTTTAAATCGTTTAAATCATTCTCGTTTTAATTGTGAAACTACTTTTGGTTGCCTCGCTAATAACATCCAAACCTTCACAACTCGCCTATCGCTTCTCGCATTAACAAACCACCAAAGGGTAAGTTAACAATCACAGATTCAGTCGTAACCCATATACCCCCCACACATAACCATGGGTGCAGTCTGATAACGGGATTTGTCAGATCCTATGGTACCATAACCTAATACTGGTCGGTTTGGCCAAAACTAATGAATGTTATTTGTTATGTAATTACGCCCAACAAGTGTGTTCACATTATCGAAATCGTTATTAATTTAATATAAACCATTTTAATCATTTTCGAAACCATCGTTAAAAATTATCGAAATCATTTAACACATATGAGTCACCCGAAAACAATCGAAAACAGTAAAATAGGGGAACTATGTACTCACTTAAGAATGCTTAGAAGTCTTGAATAACAACCAAGCAAGGCTAGAAGGATCACAGAAATCAAGCGGCACCTAATATAGGTAACTATATTAATAAACCGGACCTAAATCGGAAGATTGGATAGGATGAGGTTTCGTAAACCAAATGAGTATTGGAACTCATATGATATGGTTCAACAAATCCTACATACTAAATCGAAACCTAACCTAAGTGCTTATGACTCATTACAACCCGTTTAGGTAGCTTACGCTACTTTAACGCGTCGTTCGCGTAAAACGCATTTGGATCGCCTAACTAGTCCAATGATAAGTATTATATGCCTTAACATGTCTAATAATGTTACCTAATCAGTTTAGATGTAAAAATTTAGGTTACATATGCTTAAAATAAATTTTTGCGTAAAAAGGGCATTTTGGTCATTTTCCTAAGGCATATATATTACCTATCATACAACTAACTAAACGAAGTGACCATAAGGTATAACCTCGGAAGGTTATTCCCTATACAACTATGGTCACAAAATATGTTTGGTCGGATCCTAATGATCGACCAAACGGGTCGGGTTCGAAAGTCTAAGCGGTTGTTTAGACCGCTTATCTTTACGATGCTATATAAGCACTAAACTAAAAGTGACGAGTTAAACATGTTTAATGAAGTTAGAAAACAAGTTTGATATCAAAACAAAGGGTTTTTATACCCAAGAATAGTTTGGTTGCAAAATACGCATGAATAAGCATTTTGACCGAAACTATGACTCATCACTATACCTAATCAACGTAGTAATCAGTAGGTATAGTCACAAGGGACTATGACCATCGTGATTACGCTCACGTTGCGAAGTTCAAACGAACTTCGTGTTGACCAAAGACTGGTCAAAGCAGAAAGTCAAACACTGTTTGACTTTCATGCTTGAAATACATGAACAAGCATGAAGGAAACTTACAAAAGGTCCAAGCTATGAAGATTTGAACTCAAAATACTCAGTTATAAAGCTTGAGAGCTTCAACTTAGAGCAAAATGAGAACAAATGTGTGAATGAAGGTGATGGAGATGGTGGGTATTTATAGAAAGTGAAGAACCGTTAGGATCGTTCCTTGATAATTGAGCTTCGATCTGGACCTTACACATAAGGCACATGGTTTTGGAATACTAGGGGTACCCAAAACCATCACACGGTATTGAGAAAAGTTACACAAAAGACCCCCAAGTTCAACCTGGTTGTCAAAATGAAGTTTCTGCCCAGATGAGGCCATGGCGTCGCGCCATGGCAAAGACATATAGTGGTGGCGCAGCGCCACCACCTTCCAGTGACCAGAAACTTTGCTAAATTGTCCGGTTTGGTCCCTGTAACACTTTTGAGCCATTTTTCGATGTGTTTAAACCCCGTTAACCCCATTTCAAGGCTCTAAAATGAAGTTAAAGTATAGGGAACATGAAATATGCTCAAAAACATCTTGGATGTTGGTTCGTTTTGTCGTACGATTGCGTTGTTCGGTTAATTACGACGAAACACGAACGGACGCGAAAAACGATCCAAATTATGCGACGAATGGAATTTTATCATGCCATTCACTAAAATAAAATATTTTAATGATTACATAAATTTTTGGATGCCCGGATATATTCAGAACGTAAGATATGCGCATAAATGCAAACTTGTGCACTTCTTGACGCTTTTAGTCCCTGTTTTATCAAAAAGTTTATTTTTGCACACCGATCACCTCAAAGCCTATTTCTAAGCTATGTAAAGGATATTTAGGGCATGTTTAACTTATGGTCAAGTTCCGGAATGTTCGATACCATACGAATCAGCAGACTTTTGCAGTTTGACGCAAATAGTCCCTGCGATCGAATAAATTTGATTTCGACACACCCAACCTTCTAAAACTTATTTCTAAGTTATGTAAAGGTTATTTAAGGTATGTTATGCCCATGTAACTGTTCCGGAGTGTTTGTTGCATTAAACTGATTACGTTTACGCATCAGTTCGCGTATAACTTTCTAGAAAGCGATTTAGAGCTCGAAATTGAACGAGAATTGATATGTGCAAAAGATACACATATTTATACAAATCCCAAGTATGAAACACAATATTTCATTGGTTAGGTATTTGTTTGATGACCGTGGAGGCACATATGTCACATTAGTAACAGTAGTTACGGTTCTAGAGCAACTATAAGGCAATGAGGATAATAACACTAGGGCTTGGACTTCATCATCAAACTTAATATCGACAAACACTAAGTGAGACAATATCGAGTTTAGGTTATTGATGTGATTTGTTATTGAGTTACTCTTCTTCATCCTGGTATACACAAGCTCTCGAATAAGGTAAACCTTATTTGTTGCAGAAGGCTTCTCATACATGTTTGATAATGCTTCCATTATACCTCTAGCTGAGGTCTCCTTTTGGATGTTATAGGCGAAATTCTCTGACAGAGAAAGCGTTATCACTACTCTGACTTTTTTTTATCCAACTTCACCTAATCTGCTTGTGACATACCTTCTAGCTTCTCAACCTCAATCACCACATCTAATTCTTTCTGACAAACTAGTGCCTCAATCTACATCTTCCATCAACCAAACAAAATCCCATAAAACTTCTTATTATAACCTGTCTCCAGTGATGGTAATGACTAAATGAAAAACTGGTTTTGGATAAATAGAGACAAACACAGTGATACGTGGTTGAAAATCGGTGATCGTTTATGCTTAAGTTGATGTTTTTACGTAGCTTTTAATCTTGAATAGCCTACTTTTAATGGGATTTGTGTTTTACAGGTCTAAAAGAGTTTAAGGAGCTAATCAGGAGCTAAACAGAGCACCAGGACGCGAATCAGGACAACCGGGGATGTGAAATGAACAAAACTGGGTTAACCACGAAGATTGGATGTGTTTTGGGGGATTTTAATGGATTTAAAATGAAGATATTGGAAGATGGCATGATAGAGGGCTAAATTACGAGTACGTGGGTGAAAACAGTGAGCAAAACGGAGCTATAACGAAGAAAACAGATTTCACAGGAAACCAGCAAAACCAGGAGGCGTCGGCGACACATGGGTGGGCATCGGCGACGCCCTCCAGAACCCTTCGTCGGAAAAAAATGTTCGTAGGCAGTGGATTAGGGCGTCGAACGAACTTGTAACATCCAGGGGCCGTCGGGGACGCCCGAAATGGCGTCGGCGACGCCCCCTAGTTTCTGCTATCACGAAATTTGAGTTTCTTGGTTATTGGGACGAATTAAAACCATCTTTGACCAAGTTTTCGGGGGTTACGAGTTATGAATGATAAAAACACCATAAGGGATCATCTAAACATCATCTAACCCATTCCAAAAACATCTCTTCACACCTAATTGATTCCTAACCTTCACCTCTAACCTAAAACCTAACCGTTCTCCATCATCTCTAACCTAATCGATTCCACCATCATCTTCATCCTTCCACATTTCTCAAGTTATCGGGAGGAGTATGATGATTATTATAATGAATAACCTCAACCGGCATCCGAAGAACCTCAAGATTCGATGCACTCCAAGCTTGATGCTCTTATAAACATGGTGAAAGGATATCACGAGGATATCAAAGATATGAAGAAAGCGAATGAAGTGAGAGATAAATCCCATGAAGTATTGGTGATGTAAGTGGGTCAATTAGCGGAGGAAATAGCCCAAATTAAACGCGAGCGAGATGTTTTGGCTAATGGTACCATGGTTGATGGTGATGTGGTGGAAGAGGTTATAGATCTTCCAGAGCAAGAAAATGAATATTTGAACCGAGCAGAAGACATAACGCCGCAAGACAGGTCAGAGCCAAAAGAAACCCAAATTCATATCTATCCTTCTCCCATACTTATCACTCCAACCAACAAAGTTGGGGATGAGGGTTCGAGTATAAGGATTCGAAGGGTGGCGTTGCAAGACATTGGCCAGTTTGGTAAGAAGCGACCCCGAAGTTGTACAGTACGCATGCCGAATAGAAGAAAAATAGAGTGGATTCGGCATGCCAACTATCGAGCGTATGTTGGAAACTCGGTAGGCAAATGTGCATTTTGACTACCATGAGATGCAAATCAGGTATGATTGTTGTAGAGTTTGTATTATTATTAGTTTTATTTTATTTTCTTAGTTAAATGAACATTGTGGGTGTGTTCCCTATATAACCCTTACGAGACCTACTCGTCCTCCTGAGCTATCGGGAGGTTTAAAAGGGCTTGTTGAATAAACTAAATGCAACCGTGATTCCTACGAAAGTGAGTTAGGTTTGTTGTTATTGTACATTTTTTTCCACATAAATCAAGGTTAATTAACGTATGGTTTAGTAATACTTTCATAAAAGTAGTAGAACTAGGTAACTAACAAATTTTAATGGTTGTGAGAAGCATGCTTCTACACAAGGGTTGAGATTTGTAGGTACATTATGTTCGTGAGACGACTGCTTTGTTGAAAAGATGAAGAGCACACGAGGAACTAGCGAAAACCAGGTGCATACGTTTCTTTTTATCTTTGGTTTTTAGTTAGCAAATAAGTGGATTGTAAATTGTATTTTATTTTTCGGGGTGAAATTTTGGGGAAGGTTAGCCGTGTCACATCCCTTGTGAGTTTTAAAAGCTATATTCTTACACATTGAGGATAATGTTTTCCTCAAGTGTAACACCCCGAAAATGTAAATCATTTATTTTAAATATAATGTTGCTAAATAAACCAGTGAACTAACTAGGATTAATATAACCAAGTTAGTTAAAACCCTTGTAGTGACTTACAATGGGTTAAAACACTAAAAGTTAGAACCAAATGATAGTTGAGGGGCTGAAAGTGCTTAAATTGAAACTAATATAATTAAAACAAGAAAAATAAAAATAAAAAACACACATACGTGTGTGAGATCGATCAGACAAGGAGCAGCGGGGCGACCAAGTTCATCAAAACCCTTAGTCTCACAAAATCTCTAAATTGAAGGATCAAACTCAGTCCAAATCAAAGTCCGAACATAGATTAGTGATCCTCATCACAAGGGGGTTACAAGGTATGTAAAATTTGATGTTAATTCTCTGTTTGAAATTCTCATGAATTTGGGAAATCTGAAATTGAGGATGCATGTTAGTTATTTGGTTAGAATAGGCATGATATAGTGTCTAGGAGTAAAACCTAGACAATAACATGTGAAAACATGGCTAATTTCTGGAAATCTCATGAACACAATGAAGGTGATTCATGGGTTTTGTGGGAAACCAGTAAACACTAGGGTTTAGAATGATTATTCTAGTGTAATTTGATCATAGAAAGTGATTTCAGAAATTATGATGTTTAAATGTTACATGAAAGCTTTATTGATATTAAGTTTAGCTAAATAGCAAGCTATGAACTTGAATATGAATGATATAAAATTCTGCCCTTAAAGTGTTTGTGAAAATGCCTCAAAGAAGGCTTAAAACTGAAATTTCAAAGTTGAAACACATAATTTTGATGTTTGATGTTTCGGCTTACTACACGATATATGCTTTAAAGGAGTTCTAAACATGTTATAAATGAACTCTATAGGAAAGGACGCAGGAGCGTCAAGTGGAGAAGCGAGCGTCGAATCGCGTTTGAAAGGCTTACTTTGAAGGTATGTAACTTGATTCGTTACATTTGGGTAAATTTTGATATTTGGCATATATGTAGTTGAATTGTGTATTAAGAGTTGAGTTGGATTAAAGCGATGATGTTCGCTATGTCGAATAATAGGCCAAGAATATGGTTAAACCTCGTTGGTAGTCATCAAAAATGGAGGATTCCTTAGATGAGCCAAACGGGTCGAATAACTAAATAAGGCATGGTAATACATTGTAGTATGGTTATTTGGTCTTTTGTTATTATTGACAAATGACGTATTAGAATACGAGGATTTAACATGTTGGGTTGTAGGAATGAAATCCGAGAGTTTGGTCCAAGTAAACAAACAAATCAAACAAAAACATAATATTCCAGAGTCTACCGTAAATTACGGTATATACCGTAATTTACGGTAGAGACCAAAATGTTACGGTGGTTCTTCACTAAGTTACGGTGGACCAGAAGTTCCAAATAACTACCGTAATTGTAACACCTGGGTCACTGCGACCATCAAACAAATACCGAACCATTGAAATATTGTATTTCATACTTGGGATTTGTATAAATATGTGTATCATTTGCACATATCAATTTTTGTTCAATTCCAAACTCTAAATCGCTTTCTGGAAGGTTATACGCGCACCGATGCGTAAATATAACCAGTTTAACGCAACAAACACTCCGGAATAGTGACATAGGCTTAACATACCTTAAATAACCTTTACATAACTTAGAAATAAGTTTTGAAGGCTTTGGTATGGCAAAAACAAGTTAATTCGCTTACAGGGACTAAACTTGACAAACTGCGAAAGTATGCCAATTTGAACTGTAACAGACATTCCGGGACATGACCATAAGTTAAACATACCATAAATATCCTTTACATAGCTTAGAAATAGGCTTTAAGGGGTTCGGTATGCTAAAATAAACTCTTGGGTCATTCAGGGACTAAAAGTGTCAAAAAGTGCACAAGTTTGCACTTTCGTGCATAACTCACGTTCTGAATACATCCGGACATCCAAAAATTTATGTAAGCACTAAAACATTTTATTTTAGTGTTTGGCATAAGAAAAATCCATTCGTCACGCAATTTAGATCGTTTTTCGCGCTTATGCGCATTCCGTCGTAATTAACCGAACAACGCAATCGTACGGCCAAACGAACCAACATCCGACATATTTTTGAGCATGTTTCATTCCCACAATGTTTAGGCATCCTTGTGGAGCCTTGAAAATGATTTAACGAGCCTTAAACATGTCGGAAATGGCCTTAATACGCAACGGGGACTGAAAGGTGAGCATTTGAAAGTGTTTGCTGATCAGGGGACCCCTAGCGTGACACCTAGCCCCCCTAGCGTCACGCTAGGCCCCTTCTGATCAGCAAAGGTCATTTAAACACAAGATTTACATCCCCTAGCATCCCCCAAAGGTCAAGTGCCACATGTTAAACTCTTATGGTGGCCAAAATCAGTAACCACAACATTTCAACAAGTGTAGGGATGTGATCATTCCCTCTTCTCCAAGAAACGATCCTAACGGTGGACCGAAATCTATAAATACCCATCACATTTCACTTCATTTCCCACAAGAATCTGATCATTTGTGCTCTAAGTTGAAACCTTTGTTTCATACCTGAGCTATTTTGATCTAGATTAGCATTCGGGGACCCTTCGTAAGTGTTCCTTCGTTCTTTTATTGCTTTTCGAGTCTGAAAGTCAAACTTTGTTTGACTTTCTGCATTGACCAGTTTATGGTCGATGCGAAGTTCGTTTGAACTTCATAACGTGAGCGTGATCACGATGGTTATAGTCCCTAGTGACTATACCTACTGATTACCACGTTATCTAGGCTCAGTGACGAGCCGTAGTTTCGGTCAGAATACGTATTCTTGCGTATTTTGTAACCAAACTACTTGTGGGTATCAAAACCGTTTGTTTTGATACCAAACCTGTTTTCTAAACTTAGTTAAGCATGTTTTAACATGCTTAGCTCGTCACTTTTAGTTTAGTGCTTATATAGGGTCGTAAGGTAAGCGATCTAAACAATCGCTTATACTTTCGAACCCGACCCAATTGGTCGATCTTTAGGATCTGACCAAACACATTAGGTGACCATAGGTATATAGGGAATAACCTTCCGAGGTTATACCTTATGGTCACGACGTTTAGTTAGTTGTATGATAGGTAGTTTATATGCCTTAGGTAAATTACCAAAATACCCTTATGATGCCAAAATTCATTTTAAACATATGTAACATAACTTTTGACAGCTAAACTGATTTGACAACCATATTAGACATGTTAAGGCATATATTACTTGTCATAGGACTAGTTAGGCGGTCCGAACGCGTTTCACGCAAACGACGCGTTAAAGTAGCATAAGCTACCTAAACGGGTCGTAATGGGTCACAAGCACTTAGATTAAGGTTTCATTTAGTATGTAGGCTTTGTTAAACCATATGACACGAGTCTCTATACTCGTTTGGATTATGAACCCTCATTCTATCAGATCTTCCGATTTAGGTCCGGTTTATTAACATAGTTACCTATATTAGGTGCCGTTTGATATTCCGAGATCTCTAGCATTGCTTGGTGGTTATCTTAGTACTTCTGAACAATCTCATGTGAGTACATAGACCCCTCTTTTACTGTTTTCCAAACGTTTTGGGGTGAAACACATGTGCCTACCTGTTACTTTCATGCTTTTCCATGTTTTCATATCATATGATTGCTATGTTCATTAGTACACTATTAGAACATCGTTTTACATTACATTTTATGCTATGTATGTCCATTTAGTTCATACTTAGTACATCGTTTCACATCACATCACATGCTATGTATGTTCATTTATTTGCATACTTAGTACATTTGTTTTCATCACATGCTTACATTTTGTTATGACATTTGGTTTGTTTTAATGAGACAATGTACATTCATTAACACCGATCATGCCGCTCGGTAGTAGGTAGTGGTACCATAGGACTTGACAAATCCCATTCCTGAAATCTCGGGTTTGTTTGGACGTAAGGAATGACCGAATCCGAATACATATTCTTTTGATAACTCATTATTACATAGTTATCCGACTGTTGCAAGGCTTGGATGTATGAATTTTCACAATACCGCATAAATGTTTATATCAGTATAGCATGCATTTTCACAGAACATAACTTTGATTTAAACCAAGTTTTACTTCAATACTATGTTCTTGTGCATATGGTTTAGTTGATACATTTCACTAGCCATACATATTATTTTGGTTACATATTACATGATTTACATTGATCATGCATTTACCACACAGAACATAACTTTGATTTAAACCAAGTTTTACTTCAATACTATGTTCTTGTGCATATGGTTTAGTTGATGCATTTCACTAGCCATACATATCATTTTTGCTTACACATTACATGGTTTACATTTGACACATAAACACTTTTGACATTGGTTATACATTACATGATTTACAGATTGACATAAACATTTTAACATATTATTTCAATACATTTGGAAGTTGGTTTAAACATAGACATCTTACATTGTTGGTTTGGTTTGAGTAAGTGATTTAATTAACGAGGCGTGTGTAATACGATACAAGCATGGTGGATACGCCGCTGGTACTTCCTATATATAAATGATTGTTTGGTATTACATATCGTTGCGTTATTTGAAATCATTTCAATTTAGACATATAACATTTTATACAAATAACATACTTTTCACAATACATTGTTTTACAAACAACTTAACTTATACAAACTCATTTTACATGGTTATTCATTTAACCATGCATTATTCTCTTATTTATACGCATCATCTGAACTTATTGTTTTTCAAATGATTTACAAAGACAAAGCAAATTACAAGGTTCATGACTAAACATTTTCTTAAACAGAAGTCATGAATCTTATTTTCACAAAATCTATGTACTCGCCGGCATTTTTATGCTGACGTACCTATTTTCACATGTGTTTCAGGAAATGAAGCATAGGATTGATCAAGATACACTTAGGCGGACATGGGCCTTAGTGACAATAAAAGATGCAAGACTAGTTATTTATGTTATGTTTCTTTGATTGTCAAGACATTGTAACTCGTGTACTTAATAAAACAATATTTAAATTTCCATGTGTTATGAAACAATGATTCTGTTACAACACTCCCCGATGTTTCCGCCACGTTTTGTTGTTTTACGTGGTCGGGGTGTGACAGAAAAGTTGGTATCAGAGCTCATGGTTATAGGGAATTAGGTTATTAGTAATACTTTGACCTAGTCTATAACCTTTCTAGGACCCTAACGCGAGTTTACTTGCGTTTAGTCATAAAACAATACTGTCACCTATCCTTAGGCGACAACCACAACAAGAACATAAAATTCAAAACCGCTTTGAAAACTAATCATCTGTTCTAGGATGATTGATTACTAGGTTTTGAACCCTCTATTGTAAGGTTTTGAACTCTCTATTATATGGTTTTGAACCCCTTTGAATTTTCAAAACCTCGTCAAGGTTTTGGGTTTTAAATAATGTGAACACGTGCAAACTGGAAGGGTGAATGCCTGTATTCTGGGTTTTCTGTCTAGGCAAGCACTTCGTATACATCCCATCAGACGCGAGACCAGTTGTGCTTACCTGGGAATTCTTGGGATGAGTGTTCACTTATAGGCGAGCATGTCTTCGCGATACATTATTTTTGACCCATTTACTTTGATTTGTCACCATCTCATTTGTTTGCCTTAGGTAACAAACAAATGATCACAATTTTCATTCGATACCATTCTATATTGATTATCCAATAAACCTTTCACTTGTTTCTTCCTTTGTCTTTCATTTTCTTCTAGAATGTCTATTCCTCTCAGCACTGGTCAAATGTCCGAGCGAACAGCCAAATTTGCCCAGCAAATAGGCAAAGTGATTCAGAAGACTGTGGATTTAGGCATTGCCATGGCTCGTCTCAACAATGAAGCCTCTCGTCTCGACAATGAAGTCACTCAAGAGCCACTGAAGGAAGCAGAAGTCAAGCCTGCACCAAGATCAAGGAAGCGTAAGGCTTCAAGGAAGCCCACAGCAGTTATACCAAATCAAGCAGGACCTAGCCAGAAGGCAACACCACCTGCTAAGAAGCAATACAAGGGAACGGCACCATTATGCAACAAATGTAAGGGGCATCACCTAGCTCACTTACAGTGCCGTCGGTGTGTATCATGTGGACGAGTTGGTCACCTGGCAAGTACTTGTCGATGTAACCCAAACCAAGGTGGTCTAAATCAACCCCAAGTCAACCCTACTCAAGCTCGTTTTCCGCGTGGTACTTGCTACAACTGTGGCGAGACGAGCCATTACAGGAACAACTGCCCGAAGATTGTCAGTGCAAATCCAACCCGTGGATGAGCAATTGGCTGAACAAAGGATGTTGCTGTCTTATGCCTTTGTTTCTTTTATTTTCGTGTATTGTGAAACAATATGTCTCGTTCATAAATAAATTGTTGTTCACAATTCGGATATGCAAGTGTAGTTACATGTGTGTATGACTTTTCCTATGATACCTACATCAAGAAACTATGTACCATACAAACTAGTCTTGTGATTTCTCTCTTTCAAATGATCGCTCATGATTCCCTCGAAAATTTTAAGTACTTGTTTCACTCTAGGAAACAAAGTACAGAAAATGAAGTGACATTATGAGTAATCATGCTTCTGCACATCTGTACCTTTGAATCCTTGGTTAGATAACTAAGGGTATTTTCAAATCTCATACCCATTACGTTTTGATTTTTCAACATACACAGTACAAGTATTTCAAAACAATCTTCATGATCTCAAAACATTTCATATAGTTTGAAAACAATTTTTCTAGATGCATTGTCTATGTTATTTCAAAAACATTGGCCATGTTATCAAAACCAACCTTCCTAATTTCAAAATATTTCATATAGTCTGAAGACAATATTAACACAATACATTTTCTTATCAAGTGCATGATTTCGAAAAGCATCATTCATGTCTTTCAAAAACCTTATACATAATTTCAAAATTTTTCTTGCATGAATTTAAAACATTTTTGTAAATATATCTACCTAATACACCTACTTCATGATTTCAAAAGTATTATATATAAGGTTTCAAAAACGTTAAACACATTTTTCTTAAAAGAACCCCATGCATGGTTTTCAAAAATATTTTCCTCATACATTGACTTAACCTTCAAATTCTGCTTCATATGTCGCCTTGACATATCAAGCATCTCAACTTCACAAGCATTCTTACTTCATGTTTTGACATAAGCACATCCAGTGCAAGGTTTCAAAACATCTTCAACTTCTAAAATCCATATGGGATCTTTTTATCTTCACAATTAGATCCTTGTGGATGATTATCATTCAAATCAGAGTCCTTAATTGGATTCCTTATGTACCTTAATTCGAACACTTCGGTTCCTAATAATCGAAACCGAATTTTCTTTAAAAAAAATCTTTCTATCTTTATAGTTAGATTCTTGATAACGTTTAAAGTACCAAATGAAATCCACGGAATGGATTCCTAGTGTGCTTTAAATGCATGTACGCAATTAACAAGACAAATTAACAAAACAATTTTGTGGTTATGTGACTATGTGTTTATTCATCTTATGTTTTCTTTTATGCATTTTTGTGTTTACTCTGGATATTCGTTATCCAAATCCTCGCAGAATCTTTCATATCTACATATGAGGGATTCGTAGCAGGATATTCAAAAGGTACTACCTTAAATCCTTAATGGGCTTCTATGTAATAGTTAAGACCCTTGGATTTTATAGTATCACTCCATGTTTCATAAGAGACCCTTTTAGAGGTCTAGTAAAAAAGATTGATTCACAATTTGGTTAAAGAACGACATCTAGTGATACAGCTGAACAGACTCCTTGATAGTCTAATTAGATCATTTATTGATATAATTAAAAGGACTCTATGACGGTCTAGTCACACTCATCACAGGTTTGGTCATTTGGTTTTCCCCTACACATTATAAAATAGACTGTGTGAACTATGCAAGGAATTGTCTAATTATGGACGCGTACATAATTATGAGATTCAGTGCACGGTAACCACAGTAAGATTTATTATGTGTAAGAACCGATAGTGACAACAATAACGAAATGAGAACGATGTAATGGAGGTACGGTGGACGCACCAATGACGCTTTATATACTTGTATATAAGTATCCCTCTTACATTGCAATCATGATGTTATTAATGTTACTAGAAGTTCAGAACCCTAACCAATGTTGTTCGATCTTTTCAACTTCATGTTTTCAAACTCACACAAGTTTCCTCTAGATAAAATTTCGGGACGAAATTTTCTAAAGTAGGGGAGACTGTAACACCTGGGTCACTGCGACCATCAAACAAATACCGAACCAATGAAATATTGTATTTCATACTTGGGATTTGTATAAATATGTGTATCATTTGCACATATCAATTTTTGTTCAATTCCAAACTCTAAATCGCTTTCTGGAAGGTTATACGCGCACCGATGCGTAAATATAACCAGTTTAATGCAACAAACACTCCGGAATAGTGACATAGGCTTAACATACCTTAAATAACCTTTACATAACTTAGAAATAAGTTTTGAAGGCTTTGGTATGGCAAAAACAAGTTAATTCGCTTACAGGGACTAAACTTGACAAACTGCGAAAGTATGCCAATTTGAACTGTAACAGACATTCCGGGACATGACCATAAGTTAAACATACCATAAATATCCTTTACATAGCTTAGAAATAGGCTTTAAGGGGTTCGGTATGCTAAAATAAACTCTTGGGTCATTCAGGGACTAAAAGTGTCAAAAAGTGCACAAGTTTGCACTTTCGCGCATAACTCACGTTCTGAATACATCCGGACATCCAAAAATTTATGTAAGCACTAAAACATTTTATTTTAGTGTTTGGCATAAGAAAAATCCATTCGTCACGCAATTTAGATCGTTTTTCGCGCTTATGCGCATTCCGTCGTAATTAACCGAACAACGCAATCGTACGGCCAAACGAACCAACATCCGACATATTTTTGAGCATGTTTCATTCCCACAATGTTTAGGAATCCTTGTGGAGCCTTGAAAATAATTTAACGAGCCTTAAACATGTCGGAAATGGCCTTAATACGCAACGGGGACTGAAAGGTGAGCATTTGAAAGTGTTTGCTGATCAGGGGACCCCTAGCGTGACACCTAGCCCCCCCTAGCGTCACGCTAGGCCCCTTCTGATCAGCAAAGGTCATTTAAACACAAGATTTACATCCCCTAGCATCCCCCAAAGGTCAAGTGCCACATGTTAAACTCTTATGGTGGCCAAAATCAGTAACCACAACATTTCAACAGGTGTAGGGATGTGATCATTCCCTCTTCTCCAAGAAACGATCCTAACGGTGGACCGAAATCTATAAATACCCATCACATTTCACTTCATTTCCCACAAGAATCTGATCATTTGTGCTCTAAGTTGAAACCTTTGTTTCATACCTGAGCTATTTTGATCTAGATTAGCATTCGGGGACCCTTCGTAAGTGTTCCTTCGTTCTTTTATTGCTTTTCGAGTCCGAAAGTCAAACTTTGTTTGACTTTCTGCATTGACCAGTTTATGGTCGATGCGAAGTTCATTTGAACTTCATAACGTGAGCGTGATCACGATGGTTATAGTCCCTAGTGACTATACCTACTGATTACCACGTTATCTAGGCTCAGTGACGAGCCGTAGTTTCGGTCAGAATACGTATTCTTGCGTATTTTGTAACCAAACTACTTGTGGGTATCAAAACCGTTTGTTTTGATACCAAACCTATTTTCTAAACTTAGTTAAGCATGTTTTAACATGCTTAGCTCGTCACTTTTAGTTTAGTGCTTATATAGGGTCGTAAGGTAAGCGATCTAAACAATCGCTTATACTTTCGAACCCGACCCAATTGGTCGATCTTTAGGATCTGACCAAACACATTAGGTGACCATAGGTATATAGGGAATAACCTTCCGAGGTTATACCTTATGGTCACAACGTTTAGTTAGGTGTATGATAGGTAGTTTATATGCCTTAGGTAAATTACCAAAATACCCTTATGATGCCAAAATTCATTTTAAACATATGTAACATAACTTTTGACAGCTAAACTGATTTGACAACCATATTAGACATGTTAAGGCATATATTACTTGTCAAAGGACTAGTTAGGCGGTCCGAACGCGTTTCACGCAAACGACGCGTTAAAGTAGCATAAGCTACCTAAACGGGTCGTAATGGGTCACAAGCACTTAGATTAAGGTTTCATTTAGTATGTAGGCTTTGTTAAACCATATGACACGAGTCTCTATACTCGTTTGGATTACGAACCCTCATTCTATCAGATCTTCCGATTTAGGTCCGGTTTATTAACATAGTTACCTATATTAGGTGCCGTTTGATATTCCGAGATCTCTAGCATTGCTTGGTGGTTATCTTAGTACTTCTGAGCAATCTCATGTGAGTACATAGACCCCTCTTTTACTGTTTTCCAAACGTTTTGGGGTGAAACACATGTGCCTACCTGTTACTTTCATGCTTTTCCTTGTTTTCATATCATATGCTTGCTATGTTCATTAGTACACTATTAGTACATCGTTTTACATTACATTTTATGCTATGTATGTCCATTTAGTTCATACTTAGTACATCATTTCACATCACATCACATGCTATGTATGTTCATTTATTTGCATACTTAGTACATTTGTTTTCATCACATGCTTACATTTTGTTATGACATTTGGTTTGTTTAAATGAGACAATGTACATTCATTAACACCGATCATGCCGCTCGGTAGTAGGTAGTGGTACCATAGGACTTGACAAATCCCATTCCTGAAATCTCGGGTTTGTTTGGACGTAAGGAATGACCGAATCCGAATACATATTCTTTTGATAACTCATTATTACATAGTTATCCGACTGTCGCAAGGCTTGGATGTATGAATTTTCACAATACCGCATAAATGTTTATATCAGTATAGCATGCATTTTCACAGAACATAACTTTGATTTAAACCAAGTTTTACTTCAATACTATGTTCTTGTGCATATGGTTTAGTTGATACATTTCACTAGCCATACATATTATTTTGGTTACATATTACATGATTTACATTGATCATGCATTTACTACACAGAACATAACTTTGATTTAAACCAAGTTTTACTTCAATACTATGTTCTTGTGCATATGGTTTAGTTGATGCATTTCACTAGCCATACATATCATTTTTGCTTACACATTACATGGTTTACATTTGACACATAAACACTTTTGACATTGGTTATACATTACATGATTTACAGATTGACATAAACATTTTAACATATTATTTCAATACATTTGGAAGTTGGTTTAAACATAGACATCTTACATTGTTGGTTTGGTTTGAGTAAGTGATTTAATTAACGAGGCGTGTGTAATACGATACAAGCATGGTGGATACGCCGCTGGTACTTCCTATATATAAATGATTGTTTGGTATTACATATCATTGCGTTATTTGAAATCATTTCAATTTAGACATATAACATTTTATACAAATAACATACTTTTCACAATACATTGTTTTACAAACAACTTAACTTATACAAACTCATTTTACATGGTTATTCATTTAACCATGCATTATTCTCTTATTTATACGTATCATCTGAACTTATTGTTTTTCAAATGATTTACAAAGACAAAGCAAATTACAAGGTTCATGACTAAACATTTTCTTAAACAGAAGTCATGAATCTTATTTTCACAAAACCTATGTACTCGCCGGCATTTTTATGCTGACGTACCTATTTTCACATGTGTTTCAGGAAATGAAGCATAGGATTGATCAAGATACACTTAGGCGGACATGGGCCTTAGTGACAATAAAAGATGCAAGACTAGTTATTTATGTTATGTTTCTTTGATTGTCAAGACATTGTAACTCGTGTACTTAATAAAACAATATTTAAATTTCCATGTGTTATGAAACAATGATTCTGTTACAACACTCCCCGATGTTTCCGCCACGTTTTGTTGTTTTACGTGGTCGGGGTGTGACAGTAACTTACGGTATATACCGTAAGTTACGGTAGAACCCTGGAAATTTTATAAATTTTGCATACCTTCGATAAATCGAATCCGTTTTAAACGTAGTTTCGATTATGTAATATTTCTAAGTACTCTAATCTTAATGTTTAATGTAAACATTTCAGTTTCTAGGTATTCAAGGATTACGGATGACGGTCAAGCAAGCTTTTGAAGAACCGAACACAAACTTTTGAAGCTTCCGCATCGATTAATTCTGTTTAGACTAAGTTATGATGTAATCTGTTTGTTAAATAACTCTGAATGTTTAAAATTAGTCAGTAGTTGACTAATGTTTGTTATCTTGGAACTTTGTTTTTGAAACTTAATTCTCTAACCTAGACATCTATTTATAAACTCTTGTGAATTATTATTAATTTCAAGTAGTAATTAAGACGGGTGTTACAAGTTGGTAATCAGAGCTTAAGGTTGTCAACAAAGTGTTCGGTTCAAGCTTGATCGATCGTCCGGTAAGAATTAACTTATTATGTTAACAAATTATGTCTTATGTAAGAATGAGAAAGGAATTGATGTGCATGGGAAGAGCGTGTTAACACACTCAAACCCGGAAAGTGCATTAAATGTGAACGGTTAAAGCAAGTTAAGAACTTGGCTAAACCGAAACAAATGAAGCAATGTTATGAATGAAATGTTTAACGTTTAAATGTAAACATTTCAGTTTCAAGATGTTTGATGGAAACGATGATAATCCGATGCAAACAAGCACCGAACAAATGAAAGAGATAATTGCCGAAGAAGTAGGGAAGGCAATTGAAGGAAGTCTATCCGGGTTTATAGACAAAATTCAAAACACGGTGTTGTCGCTTGTCGAAGAGCGAGTTAAAAGGTTGGAGAATAGTGTCAACCTTATGAAAGATAAAACGGGAGAACGTAAGGGTGCTCATATAAAGAATTTATGGCATGCAAACTGCCAATCTATAACGGGGAAGTTGACCCGATAATCTGCCAAAGATGGATAAGTGACGTCGAAGGAGTGTTTGAACGAACCCACTGTGACGTAGGTGACTTTGTTGCTTACGGAACGGGTCAATTGAGAAATCAAGCCAAGGATTGGTGGGACAATAAAAAGAAGGAAATGGGAGCCGAAGCGGCAAGGGTCATGACTTGGGATGAGTTTAAGGTGTCGTTCCTTAAACACCATAGTCCCAAAGCAGTTATCAACAGTATCAAAGAGGAATTTATCCAGTTAAGACAAAAGGGAGAATCAATTGATAAGATCACGTGTATCTTCATGGATAAGCTGAGATTTTGTGACGAGTTAGTCACCACTGAAGAGCAGAAGATATACTACTATTACAACATGCTGAGTGCTGAATACCGGGAGTTTATGACTCCCTCAAAATATGAAACTCTCACAGAAATCATCAACACCGCCCGGGAGCAGGAAATCGAGTTAAAGAAGCAAGTTGAAAGGGGTGAGCGAAGGGCACAGGATGTGAATCCAATCCCTACAAAGAAAGCTAGAACTGCTGAATCGGGGAAGAAAGTGGAGGCTAAAGGCGGGTCGCCAAGTTGCAAAGTATGTGGAAAGGGGCACAAAGGTGAGTGCCGCTTCAAATACAAGCCGTGTCCGGTATGTGGGAAGACGGGGCACACTGCATCGCTATATCCCGGAAAAGTTTCCGTTTGTTACAAATGCTATCAACCCGGCCACAAAAAGTCTGAATGCCCCGAGTTGGTTGGAAAGAGAGACACAAAAGAGTCTCCAGCAGAAGCTCCCAAAGCGAAGGCTAGGTCCTTCCAACTTACCGCGGCTGAAGCGAAAACAGAACCCGATGTGGTCTCAGGTATATTCACAATTAACTCAATTCCAGCATGTGTATTCTTTAATACGGGTGCGAATAAATCCTTCATTTCGCATGGATTTATTCGACATCCTTCATTTGTATTGATGAAATTATATGTGCCCTTAGAAGTTGAAATAGGGGACAACAAAAGTTTTATAGTTTGTGATGTTTGTCGAGGCTGCAAATTAAACATAGACGATGAGGAATACTTGATAGATCTAATCCCGATGTCAATGGGGGAATTTCAGTCGTTGGGATGGATTGGCTATCTCAGCACCATGCGAAGGTTGTGTGTTTTCGTAAGGAGATAAAGCTAATATCTCCAAGCGGGAAACACGTCACTATCTATGGCGAAAAAGGAGGCAACCCTATAGTATGCTCAATGATGAAAGCTCACAAGCTTATGAAGCGAGGATGCAAGGCATTCATGATATACGCAAATGAGCCCGAGAAAGGATCACGGAAGATTGAAGACGCACCGGTAGTACGAGACTATGAAGATGTGTTTCCGGAGGATTTACCAGGGATACCGCCTGAACGGGAAGTAGAGTTCGGGATCGAATTGATTCCGGGCGCAAAACCCGTAGCAAAAGCACCGTACCGACTCGCACCGTCGGAATTACAAGAGTTGATGTCCCAAATTCAAGACCTGCTTGACAAAGGTTTCATAAGGCCGAGTGTGTCTCCTTGGGGCGCACCGGTACTGTTCGTGAAAAAGAAGGACGGAAGCATGCGCATGTGTATCGATTACCGGGAGTTAAACAAACTCACGGTAAAGAACCGATACCCGCTTCCGAGGATAGATGATTTATTTGACCAATTACACGGTGCGAACTGGTTTTCAAAAATTGACCTTTGATCGGGGTATCACCAACTAAAGGTCAAGGAGGAAGATGTGCCGAAGACGGCTTTTCGCATGAGATACGGACATTACGAATTCCTCGTGATGTCAATCGGGCTAACAAATGCACCCGCGGCTTTCATGGACCTCATGAACCGGGTTTGCAAGCCAATGTTGGATAAGTCAGTCATCGTGTTTATCGATGATATTTTGGTGTATTCGAAAAGCGAAGCTGAACATGCACACCACTTACAAGAGGTGTTAGAGACGCTTAGACGAGAAAGGTTGTATGCGAAATTCTCTAAGTGTGCCTTTTGGTTACGAGAGGTACAATTTCTTAGCCACATCATAAGTGCCGACGGAGTATTGGTGGATCCGTCAAAGATCGAGGCCGTGTCAAAATGGAATCCCCCGAAGAACCCTTCGGAAATTAGAAGCTTTTTGGGGCTTGCGGGATACTATACGAGATTCATTCAAGATTTCTCCAAGATTGCGTCACCGCTAACAAAACTAACCCGGAAGGAAGAAAAGTTCATTTGGGGTGTAGATCAAGAAAGAGCGTTTCAAACGCTAAAAGAGAAGTTAACTCAAGCTCCGGTACTGACATTGCCGGACGGAGTCGAAGACATGGTGGTTTATTCGGATGCTTCACTATCGGGGCTCGGATGCGTTTTGATGCAACGGGGAAAAGTTATAGCTTATGCCTCGAGGAAATTGAAGATACACGAGAAGAAATATCCCACGCACGATCTCGAGTTGGCTGCGGTGGTATTTGCATTAAAAATATGGAGGCACTACTTATATGGGGTAAAGTGCACCATCTTCACCGATCACAAGAGCTTGAAATACTTCTTCGATCAGAAGGAGTTAAATATGCGACAAAGGCGATGGCTAGAAACGGTCAAAGATTATGATTGTGAAATACATTACCACCCCGGGAAAGCCAATGTGGTGGCCGATGCGTTGAGCCGAAAGGCAGACTATGCCCCGATACGAGTACGATCGTTGCAGCTCATTGTGACTTCGGGCTTACTTGAACGAATCCGAGGAGCACAAGATGAAGCAGTAAAGACGGAAAACTGGAAGAAGGAAAGTATCGTTGCTCAAGTTAAAGATCTCGAAGTAGGCAAACACGTTTCAGTAGAATTTGGGTTCCTAACACATGTGGAGTTAAAAAGCTTCTACTTGATGAAGCTCATAAGTCCCGTTATTCCATCCATCCGGGAGCGACCAAAATGTATAACGACTTAAAACAAAATTATTGGTGGCCCGGAATGAAGAGAGATGTGGTGAAGTACGTGGAAAAATGCTTGACATGTTTACAAGTCAAGGCAGAGCACCAAAAACCATATGGTAAACTCCAACCGTTGGAAATTCCGGTTTGGAAATGGGAACATATTACGATGGACCTATTAACCAAACTACCAAAGACAAACCGAGGTTTCGATGCCATATGGGTAGTGGTGGATAGATTGACGAAAAGTGCGCACTTCATTCCGATTCGTGAGACTTATACGTCAGAAAAGATGTCAGAAGTTTACACTAATGAAATAATAGCACGTCATGGAGTACCGGTATCCATCGTGTCTGATAGGGATACTCGGTTCACTTCAAATTTCTGGCGAGATTTCCAAGAACAGATGGGAACCAAGTTGTTCATTAGCACTGCGTACCATCCTCAAACAGATGGACATAGTGAAAGAACAATACAAACATTGGAGGACATGCTACGGGCGTGTATAATCGACTTTGGAGGAAGTTGGGATGTCTACCTACCATTGGTCGAGTTTTTGTATAACAACAGCTACCATGCTAGTATTAAGATGGCACCGTACGAAATGCTCTATGGTAGGAAATGCCGAACCTCGGTATGTTGGGGTGAAGTGGGTCCACTTGAACTCGCCCACCAAGATATAGTACGAGCCACAAATGAAAAAATTGATGTGGTCCGAGCACACTTGAAAGCGGCTCAAGATAGACAAAGGCGTATGCTGACAAAAGGAACAGGCCAATCGAATTCCAGGTTGGTGACAAAGTCATGCTCAAAGTATCCCCATGGAAGGGTGTTATCAGGTTTAGAAAAAAGAGGAAAATTAAGCCCGAGGTTAGGGTCGTTTGCGATCATAGAACGGGTAGGGAAGGTAGCTTACCGCCTTGAACTACCAGAGGAACTAAGCGGAATTCATAGCACATTTCATGTGTCACATCTTCGGAAGTGTCTAGCGGATGAGACAACTTATATTCACTACGATGATATCGAAGTGGATGATCGCTTGAATTATATTGTAAGGCCCATAGAAATTTTAGATTGAAAGATTAAGCACTTGCGAAATAAACAAATCGATCAAGTCAAGATCAAGTGGGAGCATAGGAAAGGTTCGGACACCACATGGGAATCCGAAGAAGAGATGCGACGTCTCTACCCCACACTATTCGGTACGTACTTTGGTTTCGGGGACGAAACCCTTTTTAAGGAGGGTGGACTTGTAACACCCCGAAAATGTAAATCATTTATTTTAAATATAATGCTGCTAAATAAACCAGTGAACTAACTAGGATTAAAATCACCTAGTTAGTTAAAAGCCTTGTAGTGACTTACAATGGGTTAAAACACTAAAAGTTAGAACCAAATGATAGTTGAGGGGCTGAAAGTGCTTAAATTGAAACTAATATAATTAAAACAAGAAAAATAAAAATAAAAAACACACATACGTGTGTGAGATCGATCAGACAAGGAGCAGGGGGGGCGACCAAGTTCACCAAAACCCTAAGTCTCACAAAATCTCTAAATTGAAGGATCAAACTCAGTCCAAATCAAAGTCCGAACATAGATTAGTGATCCTCATCACAAGGGGGTTACAAGGTATGTAAAACTTGATGTTAATTCTCTGTTTGAAATTCTCATGAATTTGGGAAATCTGAAATTGAGGATGCATGTTAGTTATTTGGTTAGAATAGGCATGGTATAGTGTCTAGGAGTAAAACCTAGACAATAACATGTGAAAACATGGCTAATTTCTGGAAATCTCATGAACACAATGAAGGTGATTCATGGGTTTTGTGGGAAACCAGTAAACACTAGGGTTTAGAATGATTATTCTAGTGTAATTTGATCATAGAAAGTGATTTCAGAAATTATGATGTTTAAATGTTACATGAAAGCTTTATTGATATTAAGTTTAGCTAAATAGCAAGCTATGAACTTGAATATGAATGATATAAAATTCTGCCCTTAAAGTGTTTGTGAAAATGCCTCAAAGAAGGCTTAAAACTGAAATTTCAAAGTTGAAACACATAATTTTGATGTTTGATGTTTCGGCTTACTACGCGATATATGCTTTAAAGGAGTTCCAAACATGTTATAAATGAACTCTATAGGAAAGGACGCAGGATCGTCAAGTGGAGAAGCGGGCGTCGAATCGCGTTTGAAAGGCTTACTTTGAAGGTATGTAACTTGATTCGTTACATTTGGGTAAATTTTGATATTTGGCATATATGTAGTTGAATTGTGTATTAAGAGTTGAGTTGGATTAAAGCGATGATGTTCGCTATGTCGAATAATAGGCCAAGAATCTGGTTAAACCTCGTTGGTAGTCATAAAAAATGGAGGATTCCTTAGATGAGCTAAACGGGTCGAATAACTAAATAAGGCATGGTAATACATTGTAGTATGGTTATTTGGTCTTTTGTTATTATTGACAAATGACGTATTAGAATACGAGGATTTAACATGTTGGGTTGTAGGAATGAAATCCGAGAGTTTGGTCCAAGTAAACAAACAAATCAAACAAAAACATAATATTCCAGAGTCTACCGTAAATTACGGTATATACCGTAATTTACGGTAGAGACCAAAATGTTACGGTGGTTCTTCACTGAGTTACGGTGGACCAGAAGTTCCAAATAACTACCGTAACTTACGGTATATACCGTAAGTTACGGTAGAACCCTGGAAATTTTGTAAATTTTGCATACCTTCGATAAATCGAATCCGTTTTAAACGTACTTTCGATTATGTAATATTTATAAGTACTCTAATCTTAATGTTTAATGTAAACATTTCAGTTTCTAGGTATTCAAGGATTACGGATGACGGTCAAGCAAGCTTTTGAAGAACCGAACACAAACTTTTGAAGCTTCCGCATCGATTAATTCTGTTTAGACTAAGTTATGAATGTAATCAGTTTGTTAAATAACTCTGAATGTTTAAAATTAGTCAGTAGTTGACTAATGTTTGTTATCTTGGAACTTTGTTTTTGAAACTTAATTCTCTAACCTAGACATCTATTTATAAACTCTTGTGAATTATTATTAATTTCAAGTAGTAATTAAGACGAGTGTTACATCAAGTGTGGGGATGGGGGAGTAAAAGTTTTTCGATTTTTATCCAGGTCATTTAAATACTACACATTGAGGACAATGTTGACCTCAAGTGTGGGGATGAGGGAAAATTTTCAAAAAAAATTCAAAATGTCTTTGTTTGAAGCGATCTAAAAAGCACAAGTAACTAAGTTAACAACAACAAGGGATGGCACAACCCATTTAGTCTTTTGTCATGGTCAAGTTCAAGTTAGTAGCATGACGGGTATTTAGCGGGTGGTTATTTGAGAATAATCCCCGCCTAAGAAACTAGCACATCATGCATGTCACATACCATACCCTTTATATATGTGAGCTTTTGAGCCACTTTTATATCATAGAATTACATATTTATGTTTCTTTGTTGGAGTGGACCATTAGTCACGTATTGTAGAACTTGCGACTTTTGATACGTTTGAGACCATAGACCGAATACAAGCACGAGAATGATTAAGGCATTAGGTGAACCTTTTCCTTTAAAACCATTTATCTATCATTACCCAAATAAATCCCCTAGTCGTCCACTTTGAGCCTAAACCTTTCGTTTGACCAACCCAATTAGCCCATAACCGTAAACCTTTTCTTTTTAACCCCGTGTGATGAAAATCTGATTGTAGGAGTATATGTTCGTATAGTTGTGATTTATTTATTTATTTGTGAAAAAAAAAAACAGAAAGGAAAAAAAAGAGAAAAGTTGTTGAGAAAAATACAAAAATATATGTTTTAGTTTGTTGAATAAAAGGCGAAAAGTGTTGCCTTCTAGCTCGATGTCGTAGATAGTTGTGTTTAGCATAGTGATTTTGTAATAAAAATCGAGTTTCATCACCTTAGCCACTTTAAAAATATCCTATTCCATACCCTTCACCTAGCCCCGCTACAACCCTTTAAAGACCTTTTGACTTGTGCTTAGTATTCATGTTCGGTGGTGGAGAATGATTGAGTTGCAAGCCTATGCGGTTACGTGTTCTAATCGGTTTGAGTGATTTTTTCAAAAGCGCTAATGCATCAATTATTAGCCAATTTTAAACCGAGTGGAGAGAACATTGTGAGGGATGTGCATGATTTATTGGTTTAGATGTTAACCTTAGTCTCGGGAATGGGACGTGTGTTACTCGTTCGACTCACGTGAAAGTGAAAAACAGATTTACTTGAGGGCAAGCAAACGACAAGTGTGGGGATGTGATACGTGGTTGAAAATCGGTGATCGTTTATGCTTAAGTTGATGTTTTTATGTAGCTTTTAATCTTGAATAGCCTACTTTTAATGGGATTTGTGTTTTACAGGTCTAAAAGAGTTTAAGGAGCTAATCGGGAGCTAAACGGAGCACCGGGACGCGAATCAGGTCAACCGGGGATGTGAAATGAACAAAACTGGGTTAACCAAGAAGATTGGATGTGTTTTTGGGGATGTTAATGGATTTGAAATGAATATATTGGAATATGCCATGATAGAGGGCTGAATTACGAGTATGTGGGCGAAAACGGTGAGCAAAACAGAGCTATAACGAAGAAGTTATGAAGAAAACAGTTTTCGCAGGAAACCAGCAAAACCAGGAGGCGTCGACGACGCATGGGTGGGCGTCGGCGATGCCCTCCAGAATCCTCCGTTGGCAAAAAATGTTCGTAGGCAGTGGATTAGCGCGTCGGACGAACTTGGAACATCCAGGGGCCGTCGGGGATGCCCTAAATGGCGTCGGCGACGCCCCCTAGTTTCTGCTATCGCGAAATTTGAGTTTCTTAGTTATTGGGATGAATTAAAACCATCTTTGACCAATTTTTTGGGGGTTACGAGTTGTGAATGATAAAAACACCATGAGGGATCATCTAAACATCATCTAACCCATTCCAAAAACATCTCTTCACACCTAATTGATTCCTAACCTTCACCTCTAACCTAAAACCTAACCGTTCTCCATCATCTCTAACCTAATCGATTCCACCATCATCATCACCATTATCTTCATCCTTCCACCTTCACCTTCAAACCCTAACCTCCATAATTCCTCCAAGACTCAAAGATCATGGTGTGGTGCTCGTGTTCAGGGCCGTCTATAGGAGGGTGCAGGAGGTGCATGCGACCAGGGCCCAAATCAATATAGGGCCCGAATAATTTTTAAAAAATATATATATATATATATACAATCTGGATGTTTGTATAAATAAGGTCCTGCTAAAAGACCAAAAGTTTTTTAAATAAGGGCCTGTTTAAAGTTTTAAAAAATGGCCCAATTAACAAGCCCAAGTGACTAGTCTAAACAAAAATAAGGGCCTGTATATGGAGTTGAAGTTGATTAATACATTTTTACTGAGACACATTGACAGCCCTTTTGATATTTTAGACTATATCTTCCAACGTAGTACTACTTATCCTAATGCTATAAATACATATAAAGTGTTGTTGACAATTCTGGTAACAGTGACATCGACAGAAAGAAGTTTCTCAAAGTTGAAGTTGTTGAAGACCTATTTACGTTCTACAATGTCACAAGAAAGGCTAAACGGGTTGGCGACAATTTCTATTGAAAGTGAAATATTAGATACTATGGAATACAAGGAGTTGATCGAGAGCTTTGCTTCAAAAAACGCTAGAAGAACCACACTGTTCGCTTAGTAAGTTGGTTCGATAATTTGATCATTTTTGCTACACTATTTTTGTTATTTTGTTTTATCTATTTCATAACAATTATCGTAGTATTATGGGTTTTTAGTATTTATATATTTGATGGAATGATTGATGAGTTTATATTACATGAAGATTTGCGAATAGGGCCCAAATTTTTTATCTCGAACAGGGCCATATATTTTTTTGTGATTTTCAGAGACGGCCCTGCTCGTGTTCGTCGTTCAGTGATCGCGTACATTCAACCATGAACGGCTAGTCTCTTCGGTTTCACCTCGGTGTAGACTTTTGTAAGATTTAGTGTTTATGCATTTGTATTTTGATTTGATTTTGTGACAAATTGTTTAGTATTTGAAACCTTTGATAATTGTCTTGCATTTGTTTCGAATTCGTAAATTGTCGAACGATGATAAAGTTATGACTTTGGGAAATGGTTATGTGCAATTATGCCTTATCTTAGGTTAGGATTTACATGTCCGAGGTAATGAAGTGCATTGTGGTCCGTTGTCTATGACGTAGATTGTAATTGGCACCTAAGTTTCGTGATAGTAATCCGTTAATCACTGTATGCAATTGAATCAAGTTAAAATATGTAGGAACCCTAGGTCTTGCAATTATCGAACCGCTGTGATCCGTATTCTAATTTCTTGTTTCAACTTTTTAGTTTAGTTTACAATCTTAGTTAATCACACATTGTTTTAGATAATAACCATTTGTCGGTTCACTCTAACTTATTTTTACAATCAAACAAACAAATAAAATTAGCAAACTTCATAATCACTTTGTACATTCTTTGTAAATAGTCTAACTAGTCGAACAGGTCGTGCGATACTGACCACATGCTCTTCGTGGATTCGATCGATACCCGACTTAACCTAGCTACCTAGGTTAATTGGGTTTTTGACTGATCGGGACGACACGGTCACGTCACCAATCAAATCAACATATTCAACATGGAGTGGAATAACGAACGTGGTAATCAAAACTGAAACTTTAACTTGAAACGATAAAACCTGAAAACACGGTTGGCACTAGTTCTCTGTTTCGGTAATCAGTTTCTTGATTCAACCAAACTGTTCTTCTGCAAAATAGGTCTCCCATCGGTAGTGTTCTAATAATGGTAAACTGGTGGTTAGATGCTTTCAAACAAACGGAACCTTAACGGTGGTGGCTACTGTTCACGATGACCATACGGGTCGTACTTGGATAACCTAGTACGGGCCATACTCGGAACGAAAAAACAGGTGGAGGCGGTGGCAGCAGCGGTGCCGACGATAGGGTTGGTTCAAACGGTGTTCTTCATGTAAATCTAGATCAAAAGTCAAAGTTCTGATAGTTATTAGGATTGAACACACACAAAACTGAACACACAAACGAAAGCAATAAACGATCACAAAGATTAAAAGTGGGTCGGTCGGCTCACCTACATCCACTGTGCTGCAATTAGGGTTTCTTTTATTATCTAGGTGCTACAGGGAATTACGAGTACAAAATAATCATTATATAGAGACTAATCTATGGGTAGGAAACTTAATCCCCAAGTTAGGCCCAAGCCCATATAGAGATAATTAGGGTGGCTAAATTAAAACCCTAATTTAACTGCCAAATAAAAGACATGTGGACCGACCCAAGGCTAGGGTCGGCCACCCTCTCTTGATAGGGCCTCCACACCAATCGCCCAACACAAACATCATGCGTAAATTTTCTTTCAATATCTTTACTTGGATCTTTACTTCGGAATTACCCACCACACTCACAACCAAGTACAATTTTTAGAAATGTAGCCAATAGGGCTTGCCCTTGATTGGACTGTACAATGGTAGAAATGCAGCCAATGTTGGAATCCACTACAAAACAAAAAAAGGCCATTGCAAAAAAAAGGAATTGGCCTGTAATAATCCCAACTAGAGGTCATTGCCCATTGACAGTCCCACCTTTAAATATCTCCCCCGCCAGTCTCACCTTTCACCTATTTTTCCTACACCGGTCCCCCGTTAAAAAACTTAACGGAGTTATGTTTTTTCCAAGTTACAAACAGTTTTTTACGGCTTTTGATTAGGACAAAGATACGAGTCCATTGATGTAAAACTTACCTCGAAACGGTGCTCCAAATGATGAAAACGACGCTTCAATTCGGGTGTTTAAATTTCCAATTAAAAAAAATCAAATCATTTGGTGCACCATTTCGTGGTAAGTTTTACATTAATGGACTTGTAACTTCGTTCTGATCAAAAGCCCTAAAAAATTGTTTGTAATTTGGAGATAACCTTAACTCCGTTAAGTTTTTTTAACGGGGGACCGGTGTAGGAAAAATAGATGAAAGGTGAGACTGGTGGGGGGAATATTCAAAGGTGGGACTGTAAATGGCCAATGACCTCCAGTTAGGATTATTACAGGTCAATTCCCCCAAAAAATGGTTGTTAGAAAATGAATATTGGTTGAATGTATATCTCTTTTTATTCAGGAACATAAGTCTTAAATATTTAATATGATTTTTGAAGTGCTAATGAATTATAGATCAATTGGCATTGGAGGGGAAGTAAAGATAATTTGATTTCAACCGAATTTTATCACAGTGGGCCTTTGGGTGGCGGGTTATCCACGGAATTGGAGATGGTGAGATTTGGCTACCTAGTGTCATCTGCGTTATGGGCGTATGGGATCGCCTTTTTGTCATTGGGTTACCTCAGGTAGGTTAAATATTAATTGAATGTGTTCCTTGAAGGTTAAATATAATTAAATTGAATGTGGATGTCTTGCAGCCCTCTTTTAAATTCGTCTAGAATAAGTGGATCCCGAAAAAAGTATGCTTTGCGGTGTGGCGAGCTTCTCTTAATCAATTTCCTACCGCGGACTCTTTACGAATAAGAAATTTGCATATTTAGAACCCTTTGTGCAGATTATGTGGGACCGTCGTGGAAGACGTAGAACATATTTTTACGGGTTGCCATTTCTCCCAAACAATCTATCTGGAGTACTATGGCGCGTGGTGGGGGTTTCGTCGCTATATGTGTTCCACGTTAATAACCTGCTTCTTTTCAACGACACGGTGCACGGGTCAAAGTCGAGAAAATACACACTTCAAGCGGTTATTTACACTGTTATGTGGAGTATTTGGAGGTCGAGAAACGATGCGGTTTTAATGATAAAGTGTCGTCGGTCTCTAAGGTTATTGAAGAATCGCAAGCGCTTAGCTTTATTTGGGTTAGAAACAGGTCGAAAAGAGAATCACTATCATGGGAAGATTGGAAGTGTTTTAATGTGGATTGATTGTCGTATGTCGTTTTTCTGTTTTGTTCCTTTTCAGGCTGTTCGTTTCTGTTTGAGACAGCTAGACAGCTTCTTACTGGTTGGTGTATGTTTTTATCGTTGAAGTAATAAGATTGGTTTTGTTGGTCGTTCAAAAAAATATATATAAATTGAAGGTGGGAGTTGGCTACAAAGTCCATTTTTCCCACAAAGGGTAAAAAATCATAAAACACCATAATGTCAACCATAACACACACTCAAAACCAACAAATAACAAAGTGAAGATTACTAAAATGACATCTTCGTGGGTTTTGTGTTATGTTTTGGATGATAAAGCCGGTTGCCACCAAACAGTTCCGGTGATTGTGTTTGAGGTTATGATACTTTTATGCGGTCTGAGTGTTGTGATTCTTCCGTTTGAGACCAAAGGGAAGGAATTAACAGATACTATAGATTTACCTGTTCAGATAAAATGAATGTTTCAATACATGCAATAACCAAACTTCAATGAATAAATTCTAAGTTATGAAACACTTGTAAGTAGTAGTATTAGACAGACATAATGGAAGAGGGGAAGTTAGTTAATTATCCGGTTACATAACTAACTTATGCATAACAATTAAAGCTCATTGATTCGTGTAGTTTTTACTTAAAATTGGTTATGTGTTGAGCGACATTCATGGCACATTGCTATGTTCTTTTATCAAACTAAAAAGGTAAAATTGTTAACGGGGGACCGGTGTAGGAAAAATAGATGAAAGGTGAGACTGGTGGGGGGAATATTCAAAGGTGTGACTGTCAATGGCCAATGACCTCCAGTTAGGATTATTATAGGTCAATCCCACAAAAAAATGGTTGTTAGAAAATGAATATTGGTTGAATGTATATCTCTTTTTATTCAGGAACATAAGTCTTAAATATTTAATATGATTTTTGAAGTGCCAATGAATTATAGATCAATTGGCATTGGAGGGGAAGTAAAGATAATTTGATTTCAACCGAATTTTATCACAGTGGGCCTTTGGGTGGCGGGTTATCCACGGAACTGGAGATGGTGGGATTTGGCTACCCAGTGTCATCTGCGTTATGGGCGTATGGGATCGCCTTTTTTGTCATTGGGTTACCTCAGGTAGGTTAAATATTAATTGAATGTGTTCCTTGAAGGTTAAATATAATTAAATTGAATGTGGATGTCCTGCAGCCCTCTTTCAAATTCGTCTGGAATAAGTGGATCCCGAAAAAAGTGTGCTTTGTGGTGTGGCGAGCTTCTCTTAATCAGTTGCCTACCGCGGACGCTTTACGAATAAGAAATTTGCATGTTTAGAACCCTTTGTGCAGATTATGTGGGACCGTCGTGGAAGACGTAGAGCATATTTTTACGGGTTGCCATTTCTCCCAAACAATCTATCTGGAGTATTATGGCGCGTGGTGGGGGTTTCGTCGCTATATGTGTTCCACGTTAATGACCTGCTTCTTTTCAACGACACAGTGCACGGGTCAAAGTCGAGAAAATACACTCTTCAAGCGGTTATTTACACTGTTATGTCTTTCCACCCCGAAAACATTTACATAAATGTAAAACCATAAAAGGCGGGGTTATGAACTCACCTGAATATTCATGTGCAAAGCTAGCTAATTACGACTTCGCGATGTCGTTTCCAAGACTTGACTTGCTAGTGTGCATTCTACAATATTCCTAACACGGAATTTCTCATAAGTTTCTAAATCATGCGGTAACTAATCTACGTGTTACCGAGCTCTACCGAATCGTTAGTCGAACGATTTGACGGTAAATAGTTAACTTAATGAAAATGACTAAGTTAAACTGTCGCGAGAAGTCGTTTGAGTATGTAGGAATATTCGTATGAAAGTATTATATAATAAACTTGTATTATATATATTGCGTCTTGTATATGTGTATATGCCGTTTAGGCGTTCGAAATAAATATAAAAAGTTATATTTATTTTATAAAAGATTCCACGTGTTTGAAATAAATATACAACTATATTTATTTTATACAACAAAGTCGTGTTGTTTGATATTCGAAATAAACATATAATCTATATTTATTTTGTAAAAGGATACGAATTAACGACGTTCGAAATAAATATAACATTATATTTATTTGTAAAAGCGTTTGGAAATATCAAGGTTTGAAATATTATAGACTCGAATTCCATTAAGTGTCGTTTTTGAAACTATAATACGTGTCGTGTTTACGAATTTTTCTCGAAAAACGGGCAGAGTTTCCTCTGTTTTTGGACGGCCCGACAACATAAGTTGTCTATATATTTTCGAAATTCAATCAATACTTCAACAATAATTATGTATCATCAGTTTATATAAACGAAATAATAACTCAAACCAAGTTAACATTACTAATAACTCGTTGTTTAGTTCGGTTCGAGCTCGTTCCACAAAAGATAAACGCTATAAAAATAACAAACTAAACGTGCCGTTAATTTTTACCACTCTTCGTGTCGGAACGTCGTGTTGCTTGACTGAGTTGACCGGGTCAACCGAGTTGAACTCGGTTCGACCGAGTCGACCGAACCGAACCGTCTAATCTCCTTGACTGCATTACCCGAACCTGCTGACTTGAACCCGAACCATGACATATCTGACCCGTTGACCCGAGTTGACTGAGTTGAGCCAAAATCGGATCCGCTCATCCCGAACCTGAACACCCGAGTCAAACATAAACCGAACCAAACTTTGAAGCATCTAATCTGAACCGAAACTTACCTGCATAACCTAAACTTGAACCAATCGGACCCGAAACCGGTGTACTTCGCCGGATAAAGGCAATGTCCACTGGATCGAGACAAGGACCGCCGGTCCGGGCCGCTGCCCCCGTGCCCTGCCGTCATTCCGCCGCAGACGGCGGCGCCGTCTTCCGCTGTCACTCTCTTTTGCTCGGTCTCTCTCTCTCTCTTGCCTTGATTTCTCAATCCAAACACCGCTCACCACCACCCGAGGGTGGTGGTCGGCTCTATAACTGACCGGGGGGGTTTGCAAGTGTGTGAGTGGCCAGATCTAAGGGCGCCGGAGCTCGGTCATCAACTCCGGCTCCGGTCGCCGGTTCTTCACCGATCAGAGAGAGAGATGAGATTTGGTTTACATAGGTGGGTGGGTGTGTGTGGTTTGGAGAAGATAACTTCTCTGTGTTTGTTTGTTTAGGTGAGATCGAGAGAGGGAGTAATGTAGAGGGTGTTTGGCTTCTCTGTGTTCTTTTCTTTTTGTTTTAATATTTGAAGTGTGGAGAGGATAAGGTGGGTTTGTGAGAAAGTGAAGTGCAGGTTGGTGTGTATTAATAGAGTTCAAGATTTCTATTGCCCTTTGGTGTATTCAAGTTGTATTTAGGTCTATTGTTTTAACCTTGGAGCTAAGATCTATTGTAGAGATTCTTATGTTTCAACTTTTGCAACACAATCTCTTGAAGAGATTTTGTAAACTTTGGTAAGATTTTGAAATCATGATAAGATTTTAAGATCTAATTATATTAGATGCAGGTTTAGGCTTGTGGGTTTTGGGCTTGGGCCTAGGTCCCACAAGCCCATTTCATGTGTAAGTGGCTCGTAATTCCTACGAGACCCGATATCGCAATCTAAACTCCAAAAAAAATATTCGTGCAACATCCATATTTGTCGGTGTCGTCAGTATTTTGCATGGTATCAGTCCGTTGTCGCGTAATATTCAGCATCTTTTCTGTAAATCATCACACGCGCACTGTATAGCTGAACAAACGTTCATGGGCACTCCAAGGGCCTGGTTAAGTTAATTAGCGTCGTAAACACTATTTATTACCGCGTTAATCACTGGTTAATCACGTAATTAAGGGCGTAAATTACCGGTTGTCACAGTCTCCCCCTGTTAATAAAATTTCGTCCTCGAAATTTAGACTACTTTAACTCCTTAGAGTTACATTATGTGAAGAAAATATGAATAGTACCAAAGTGAACGATCATGAAATCGAATCAAGACTTATTCGAATGATGTGAATTCAAGGACGTATCAAAAGATACAAATGAATTCTAGAAATGATTGCATCCAATAAATGAGTTCAGATTTCAACAAGCGCAAATGTACTAGTTTGCATGAAACGCTCGATCATGATCAGCCCAAGCTGCAAGTTCTACCGACGCCACAAGGTGTTGTAGTGAATGAAACAATTCAAATGTAGCGGTGATCGAACAAGTATCACCTGTGTTTTCCATAAAACGCTCAATCATGATTAGCCCAAGCTACAAGTTTGTACTGACACCGCAAGGTGTCGTAGTTAACAACGACTTAATGGAGTCGTAGACCAAACAAGTCTACTACGACTCAGAACAATGAAACGCTTGTTAAAACGAATTCGAATATGATGTTTCCAATACATCATATGGTGTCTTGAATTGAATATGTGTAATGAACAAGTTCAACAAATTGAATTTGGTTTCGGCGCAAGCCGACAATACATGTATCGACAAGGAAACTTTCGGCATGGTCACAACGAAAAACCATGTATGTAACTTGAAAAGAAAAGAAATTTCAAGAAAGTGTGTTGACTTGATAACCAAGAAGCCAACAATTTCAATAATGCGATTCGTTCGAATCACGAATCAATACTTAGATTTAGCGAAACAATATTTGAACTTTAATGAAACGCTTTATTCGAAACGAAACCTCATGCGTAACAAACGATGCATGCGTAACATATGAATTTTCAAGAAATGAAGCAAATGAATATTCGCTATACTGAAAGAAATGATCGTGACACAATGACCATTAAGAGGAGTAGAGATACGAAAATCTACTCAGTAAATGTGAAAGTCGAAATTTCAATAAAAGAAATTTAAGGACTTTACCTGGGGTTGCATGTGATAACCAGTTATTAGGTGACATTACCATAGCGTATTCGTCGTTAATAAGATAGGGGGATACGGTGACTTGCGTCTTTTCCTTAGCATGACTTGTGTCGTTTGCAGGACCGCGTGCCAACTGCCGCTTCCTGATCGATAGTCGCGTGTGACGTACTTCAACCTCCGGATGTATAGCTTAAGTCTCACGTATGCCTGTGCGCTAGTGTTTTGTTTGCGTAGAATGTGATGCACTCCGTCATCTGTTGACGTAAAATTTGACTTCTATGTATTCTCGTGCACTAGCGTTTCGTTATGCGTAGGCTGCCTGCTCGGGAAGTTAAAACATCATAGACAATATGTATAATTGTGTGTGCCCGAATTAATATTTGCAGTTCCTACGTTATGACCTTTAATGAACTTCAACATAACTTTTCGAAGGTCTTACATGCATGTTTCCTAAACTCTCAGAGTTTCATGTACTGTATGCGACTGTTTTGTGTACCGTGTATAAAACACCACTATAGCGTATGTTTGAAAACAAAATTTTGACTGTTTGTTTTTCGGCCATGGTTGGAGACCATATTCGAGTACTATGCGTTCTGTATGTATTCAACGTTTTTAGAATCTAAGTTCCTAGAGGATAGTGAGGTTAGAGCCTAGGTATCTCTACAGAAAACCTTATTCGCTGTAACCTATAGCTCTGATACCAATCTGTCACACCCCGAAATATCAGAGCATTGGCGTGACTGGGCTGGTATCTTCATTGCACAGCGGAAGCAATTAAACAAAGACTTTTAGAAAATGAACGCCACTAAGTACTCGACTCTTCATGGTTCTCCTATTCCAACCGTGCCTTGTCTTAGAAATGCAACCTGAGAAAGAAACATGCGAAAAATCAACATAAAGTTGAGCGAGTTCATAGTTTGTTTGTAAAAGATTTGAACTAAATCTTTTTGAATAACCGGTTTTTGATGTTTTGTTGAGAAAATGTATTTAAAATCATTTTCTTATCGGGTTACTTGAAACTCTGAATGAAAACATAGTTTGTGTCACGTATAAATCAAGTTTTCATGTATAATTTAAGTATTCATGTGTACACCAAGTACTTTATGTATAACTCTAATCTTCTTGAGTACCCCACGTACTTCAAGTATAATTCTAATTTTCTTGAGTACCCCACGTACTTCAAGTATAATCCTAATTTTCTTGAGTACCCCACGTACTTCAAGTATAATTCTAATTTCCTTGAGTACCCCAAGTACTTCAAGTATAATTCTAATCTTCTTGAGTACCCCACGTACTTCAAGTATAATTCTAATTTTCTTGAGTACCCCACGTACTTCAAGTATTAATCAAGTTTTAGTATGGTATGAATTTCATGTAATTAAAGTATTCCTGTAAATATCAGGATTGTTAATGGGTTGCAAGGCCATTAACATGTGACACGACATAGGAAGTCACCAAACCTTAGGCATTTAATTGGTATATTCTGAGACACAAAAACACTACTCGATTCTCGCCCTCACCGAGAGTGTGGCTGCCCGGCACCCGTTAGATCTAACCTTTTGTTCTGCGGTTTAGGTATATTGTTGATTAATGGTGCTTCTGTACCCTATTCGTGACACTATTTCTCATAACGCATCCTACTTGGTTCTCGTCCTCACCAAGCGCGTTTCTTGTTATCATTTCTCATAACGCATCCTACTTGGTTCTCGTCCTCACCAAGTGCGTTTCTTATTATCATTTCTCATAACGCATCCTACTTGGTTCTCGTCCTCACCAAGTGCGTTTCTTATTATCATTTCTCATAACGCATCCTACTTGGTTCTCGTCCTCACCAAGTGCGTTTCTTATTATCTTATATTTTCATACCATAACTCATGTATTTTTAAACTCTTGTATTTGTAGTTTCTCGTAGTTTAGAAAACTAGAACTCATGTGTGTATGCATATTTCGAAAATAAATACGCTTGTTTGGAAAACCGGTATAAAACATAAGCTTTTCGTAAACCATTTGTGTTCTTTGTAACATGGTTTAGAAATATATAATTCTTGTATGCTTTGCAAAAAGTGCATGTCTTTCCACCCCGAAAACATTTACATAAATGTAAAACCATAAAAGGTGGGGTTATGAACTCACCTGAATATTCCTGTGCAAAGCTAGCTACGCGATGTCGTTTCCAAGACTTGACTTGCTAGCGTGCATTCTACAATATTCCTAACACGAAATTTCTCATAAGTTTCTAAATCATGCGGTAACTAATCTACGTGTTACCGAGCTCTACCGAATCGTTAGTCGAACGATTTGACGGTAAATAGTTAACTTAATGAGAATGACTAAGTTAAACTGCCGCGAGAAGTCGTTTGAGTATGTAGGAATATTCGTATGAAAGTATTATATAATAAACTTGTATTATATATATTGCGTCTTGTATATGTGTATATGCCGTTTAGGCGTTCGAAATAAATATAAAAAGTTATATTTATTTTATAAAAGATTCCGCGTGTTTGAAATAAATATACAACTATATTTATTTTATACAACAAAGTCGTGTTGTTTGATATTCGAAATAAACATATAATCTATATTTATTTTGTAAAAGGATACGAATTAACGACGTTCGAAATAAATATAACATTATATTTATTTGTAAAAGCGTTTGGAAATATCAAGGTTTGAAATATTATAGACTCGAATTCCATTAAGTGTCGTTTTTGAAACTATAATACGTGTCGTGTTTACGAATTTTTCTCGAAAAACGGGCAGAGTTTCCTCTGTTTTTGGACGGCCCGACAACATAAGTTGTCTTTATATTTTCGAAATTCAATCAATACTTCAACAATAATTATGTATCATCAGTTTATATAAACGAAATAATAACTCAAACCAACTTAACATTACTAATAACTCGTTGTTTAGTTCGGTTCGAGCTCGTTTCACGAAAGATAAACGCTATAAAAATAACAAACTAAACGTGCCGTTAATTTTTACCACTCTTCGTGTCGGAACGTCGTGTTGCTTGACTGAGTTGACCGGGTCAACCGAGTTGAACTCGGTTCGACCGAGTCGACCGAAACGAACCGTCTAATCTCCTTGACTGCATTACCTGAACCTGCTGACTTGAACCCGAACCACGACATATCTGACCCGTTGACCCGCTCATCCCGAACCTGAACACCCGAGTCAAACATAAACCGAACCAAACTTTGAAGCATCTAATCTGAACCGAAACTTACCTGCATAACCTAAACTTGAACCAATCGGACCCGAAACCGGTGTATGTCACACCCCGATTTCCACGTGTCACCGGTGGGCCCGGTGGGGGAGTATCGTGACATGGTTGGCAACATAATAGTCAAACAACACAATAATTAATATGCACAGCGGAAGCAATTTAAAAAGATATAATACAACCGAATTTAATATTGTTTATCAATGTAACAATATCCGGAAGTTTATCCACAGTCGGATCGGAATAAAATAATATTAATGGTTCAACAGACTTCAGGCATCCTAAGCTTGCGAGACTTTTTATTGATGCTAAGGAGTCAATCCAGCCAATTTCGTTTAGTACCTGCATTCAGTCTTTTTGGGAAAATACGTCAGTTTACACTGGTAAATACAATCATCTGACTCATTTTGAAAAATGATTTAAAATTGGTTTGGATGCACATGGCATAAACATTTTTATAACTTGGGAGAATTATTTAATATTATAATCTTGTGAACGAATTACATGTTACTTGTGCGTTCAGTAGCCCGGATCTTGTCCGGGTTAAAGATCAATAGACACACCACAATATAGAGTTATACACTGACAGGTGTACGCCTACACCCCGCGCTCAGGTCGTGGCCATCTCGTAAGATGATGCCAAGGATATCTGGGACATGGTCATCAACCCCCCAAAGGCTTTAAGTAAACAAGACTGTTTAAACGAGCCGATCAAATTATTCAACTACCCACTCAACTGTGGAGATTTGATGCTCGATCAAGCGGTATGCTATATACCGTAACCCAAGCCCGTATAGGGAAAATAAGTTAAAAGTATTTACCTGAGTAAGTATTAATCACAATAAGCAAAATGCACGTAGCTTTTACTGGTCCTCCTAATCTGGAACGAAGGTTTATAATAACCTATTAGAATTCTAACGGGCCTTTTATTAAGCTTAAGCTTAGACCGGCTAGTTTCAAGATACGGTTCGTACGCACGATTAAGCGAAGACCGGATAGAATGTGATTCAGACCCGACAAGTTTGAAGACTTGTTTAATATGGGTTTATTATTCACATTCTGGATTTTGAGATAAAACCGTTAAGGTTTGACCCGTTTCGGCTAATTTATGTAAACTTGTTACATAAACCGAACCGTGCGCGTAATAAGCGTGACGGGTATTCATGAGAGCTATATACAGGTTTCCTAAGTTAATTATGTCTCAAATATGTTGTGACATCAGTAAGGTGTCTTTCATTATGCCCGAAACGTGTTTAAACACAAACTAGGCCCCGTAGGGGTAGTTTGGTCATTTAAAAGTTTATAAAAGCGTTTAAGTAACAACCTGAGTTACAGGTCTGATGTAATCAGAAAATATACTCAATTTGCTAAGTTATATCAGTAGGTTAAAGCATGTATGTGAAATTTATCATTTTTAACCAAACTATGCCCCGTAGGGGTATTTTGGTAATTTCACATAAGCCGAAAAGCTCAAAACTGAAGTCTGAGTTTATCAACCTTTGATTACTATTAAAATATTATAATTTGCCTCATATATCAGTAGGTATCAACCCGGGTATGTTCAATATAATTTTTATACATACTATGCGTTAATAACGCTAAATAAGGCGATTTAAGGCCATTTCCGGGTTCGATACTTAAATCTGATATTTTTATATTTCCAGAAGGCTCAAAATAATTTATTTATCATATGTGATCAGTAGCAAAAGGTTTGGAGTCGTTTAGATGTGTAAAACTCATTTTATGGCCCGTAAGGGCAAAACCGACAATTACCGGATTAAGCCTACGACTACTAGTTATGCTCAGCCTAAAATTTATTAAAAATCCTTAAAATTCCCAAAATAATATATTACATCAGTGGGTATTAAGTTTGATACCAAAAAGTAGGCTTAACTAGGCTATACGCTAATTACGCCGTTTTATTAACAGAAAGCTTTAAATTTGCGATAATGAGCATAACTCTTAATCTACAAGTCAAACTGATGTCAAACTTTGCATACAAGTTTATATATCAGTAACTAAGGTTTCTACACTTTTACATTTTTATAAATCACGTTTTAAGGTAATAAGGGCATAACGGTCAACATATGAGCAATTAACGGAAACATGCATATTAATTGGATAACTAATGAACCAAGGTGTATAATCATAGAGGGTTGTACTAACATGTAACCTAGTCCAATTAAAGCTCTGAGGCATTTCTAAAACATGCCTAAACGGGTCAGAACTGAAAGTCAAAGTGAAAGTCAAACTATGTGACTTTCGGTTCCGAACCGGGTATTTACAGGAATTTGTCGGGTGGAACATGTTTAGACATGTCCTTACACTAATTACCAAGTTATATTAATGATCAAATAGGTTATAAGTGTTCCGCATTGCTAATCATGCATAAATCGCATTTTTAACTTTCTGTTGACTTTTTAAGTACACGTTTGACCCGACTTTTGACCTAGTTAGAGTGGTGATCAGGGGAAACCCTTTTGAGGTTTTATTACCCATCTAATTACCAACTTATATCTACTTTTAATTCGAGATATGACTGAGCCATTGTTGACTAATCTCGAAGTCAAACCGTAATTACGACGGTTTGACTTTTAGCTAATTAACCAAGCTAAACTCAATTAAAGAAAGACTAGCAGACTTACAAGAGTCCTATGCACGAAATATGATCACTTGAGGCTGCTTGATAGCTCCAGAAATGATCCAACAATGCAAAGAATGATGTGAAGAACAATGATGCACATAGTGGCCTTTTATAGTAATTTTCTCACCACAATATGTTGACACCAAGGTCTACTAGTGCCCACAACTGATCAACACTTGTTACTAGTGCTTAGGGGTGCTTTAGGGGCCAAGAGATGTGAAAAATCGGGTAAAGGTCGCGCACAAAGCTCATGGCAGACAACAGCCATTTTTTCCGGAACTGGGAGTCCCTCGCGTGGCGCGAGGGACCCTCGCGTGGCGCGACGGCATGCTGCAAACAGCTTTCTTAATCTTTTGCGATTTGGTCCTTGGCTCTTCAAACTCCGATTAGGCACTTGTTTCTTGCATGGTAAACCCTTATAATCGATCTAGTAAGGCTTTAAAACATATACCCACTTTGCTAAGTCCCCGGTTAACTTTATTGTCACCCGAAAAGTCCTAACTTTCAACGTTTACGCTTTAACCCTTTGCACACGAATTTGATCATAACTTTCTCATACGTTAACGAAACTTTATGAAATTTTTATAGTGCATTCTAGTGAGTATAATTAATATTTAAAAAGCTTCGGGTTTGTCAAAAGGTCACTCAGAGGTATAAATTAAACATGTTGACACATTTGGTCCCTGTAGTTTGAAATCTCTCACTTTTAGCTTCGTATGATCCATGATTTATTCGTTTGAAGGTATGAGCATCGTGTAGGGTTAATGTACATTATATTTATTCACAGTTGACACTTAGAATACGTATATTCACATACTTTCCATGTTTGTCAACTTTAGTCCTTCTATAACATTTCTTTCACACGTTTAAACATTTGACACGTGTCTACACATTATAGGACGTGAATTTTCGAGGTGTTACATCCTCACCCCCTTAAAATAAATCTCGACCCGAGATTTACTGAAATAAGTAAGGGTACTTTTCTTTCATCGTGGATTCAACCTCCCACGTGTATTCGGGACCTCTACGGGCATCCCATTTGACCTTTACAATCGGTACTTGCTTCCTTCGAAGCTTCTTTACCTGTCGATCTTCAATCGACAAAGGTTTTTCAACAAATTTCAAGCTCTCGTCTATATGCACATCTGTATGTGGTATAACCAGTGATTCATCAGCGAAGCACTTCTTCAGATTGCAGATGTGGAACACATTGTGAATTCCACTGAGCTCTTCCGGTAAGTTTAACTTATAGGCAACTGACCCGACACGTTCGACAACCTCAAAAGGTCCTATGTATCTCGGGCTTAGCTTACCTTTCTTACCAAACCGCATCACTCCCTTCCAGGGTGACACTTTAAGTAGGACTTTGTCACCTACTTCGAAGTGAAAATCCTTACGCTTAGGATCAGCGTAACTCTTCTGCCTATCTCGGGCAGCTTTGAGACGGTCACGAATCTGGACAATCTTGTCCGTCGTTTCGAACATGATCTCTGGTCCTGATAACTGGACATCTCCAACTTCCGCCCAAGAAATAGGCGATCTACACTTTCTACCGTATAATGCCTCAAAAGGTGCAGCCTTAATGCTGGTATGGTAGCTATTGTTGTAGGAGAATTTGATTAATGGTAGGTTCTTATCCCAACTACCACCCAAATCGATCGCACATGCACGTAGCATGTCTTCCAACGTTTGAATAGTACGCTCACTCTGGCCGTCTGTCTGTGGATGGTAAGCCGTACTAAAATTCAACCGTGTGCCCAAAGATTGCTGGAAACTCTTCCAAAAATGCGACGTGTACCTAGTATCTCTATCAGAGATAATGGCCACAGGTATGCCATGTAAGGCTACAATCTTGTCAACGTATAATTGGGCTAACATATCGGAGCTATAAGTCTCCTTGATGGGTAAGAAATGAGCTGACTTAGTCAGTCTGTCAACTATCACCCATATTGTATCATTTCCTTTCCTCGTCTTGGGTAACTTGGTAATAAAATCCATAGTTACCATTTCCCACTTCCACGTAGGAAGTTCAGGCTGTTGTAGCAAACCTGATGGTTTCTGATGCTCGGCTTTGACTTGCGCACATGTCAAGCATTTAGCTACATGAGTGGCTACAGACTTCTTCAAGCCTATCCACCAATAATTTGCCTTTAGATCCTGGTACATCTTATCAGCTCCAGGATGAACGGAGTATTTGGAACTATGGGCTTCTTGGAGGATGACATCTCGAAGTCCTCCATAAATTGGAACCCATATTCGTTCATGTAATCGTAAAATTCCATCCTTGCTAAGAGTTAACTGCTCCTCAGTTACTCCTAGCTTTTCATTAGGATAGTTAGCTTCCAACACAGCTTCTTTCTGTGCAGCTAACAACCTTTCAATCAAATTATTCTTTATTTCCATGCGCTTGGCATTGATTCGTATGGGTTTCACCCTTTCCTTTTTGCTCAAGGCGTCGGCGACTACATTCGCCTTGCCGGGATGGTACTTGATTTCACAATCATAATCATTCAAAGTTTCCATCCAACGGCGTTGCCTCATGTTTAATTCTTTCTGATTAAACAGATGTTGGAGGCTCTTGTGATCAGAATAAATCACACATTTGACACCATATAGATAGTGCCTCCAAAGCTTCAGTGCGAATACAACGGCACCCAGCTCCAAGTCATGGGTGGTGTAATTCTTTTCATGCACTTTCAATTGTCGTGAAGCGTAGGCAATAACTTTGCCTTTCTGCATAAGCACACACCCCATGCCAGTGTGCGAAGCATCACAATAAACCACAAATTCTTCTATTCCATCTGGCAATGTCAGTACTGGGGCGTTGCTCAACTTTTGCTTCAAAATATCAAAGGATTCTTGCTGGTTAGGGGTGCAGCAATCCTTGAAAAATTTTCAATGAAACGCCGATAATATCCTGCCAATCCCAGGAAGCTACGAATCTCTGTAGGCGTCTTTGGCTCTTGCCAGTTCATTACGGCTTCAACCTTAGCGGGATCCACTTGGATACCACGCTCACTAACCACGTGTCCAAGAAATTGGACTTCTCGTAGCCAAAATTCACACTTAGAGAATTTGGCATAGAGTTTCTCCTGATGTAGAAGTTTGAGAATACATCGAAGATGTTTCTCGTGGTCAGCTTGGCTCTTAGAGTAAATGAGAATGTCGTCAATGAAAACGATGACGAATTTATCTAAGTGCGGCTTGCAAACGTGATTCATGAGATCCATGAACGCGGCCGGTGCATTAGTGAGCCCAAAAGGCATCACTAGGAACTCGTAATGACCATAACGAGTCCTAAATGATGTTTTGTGCACGTATTCATCTCTGACCTTTAGCTGATGGTAGCCTGACCTTAAGTCAATCTTCGAGAAATAACTTGCCCCTTGAAGCTGATCGAACAGATCGTCGATCCTAGGCAAAGGATACCTATTCTTGATCGTGACCTTGTTAAGCTCACGGTAATCGATGCACAGACGCATCGATCCATCCTTCTTCTTTACAAACAGGACTGGCGCTCCCCAAGGAGACGAACTGGGTTTAATGAAACCCTTGGCTAGCAATTCGTCTAGCTGTGTCCTTAATTCTTTCATCTCTGTGGGCGCCAACCTATAAGGTGCTCTAGCAACTGGTGCTGCTCCGGGGATGATATCAATCCTGAATTCGACTTGTCTATCTGGTGGCAAGCCAGGTAGTTCTTCCGGAAAAACTTCTGGGAATTCAGAGATGACTGGGATGTCTTCTATCTTCGGTCTAGATTCATCAATAATCACCTGCGCCATGTAGATGACACATCCCTTCTTTAAACATCTGGAAGCCTTAAGCATAGTCACCTGCTCAGGCAGTCCATACTGGGTATCTCCCCGAATGGTAAGTGGTTCACCAGACGGAGTCTTTATTACTACTTGCTTCATGTTACAGACAATTTGGGCCTGGTTATGAGATAACCAGTCCATACCCAGAACTATGTCAAAACCGGCCAACTTAAATGGAAGTAGAGACAGAGGAAAAGAATGGTTCTTAATGGATATAACACATCCATCTAACACAGTTGAGACGGTTTCTATTGTTCCATCTGCTAACTCCACCTCATAGTTCACTTTTAAGGTTTTGACAGGTAATTTCAACAATTCACAAAACTTATTGTCTACAAACGACTTATCAGCGCCAGAATCAAAAAGTACTCTAGCATATACGTCATTTACAAGGAAAGTACCTGTAATAACGTTGTCGTCTAGAACCGCTTCCTTTGCGTCCATTCTGAAGACTCTAGCATTAGTCTTCTTGGCCTCCTCAGGCTTCTTGTTGTACTTAGGGCAGTTGGTTTTAATGTGGCCCTTTTCATTGCAACGGTAGCACGTTGCGTCTTTTATCTTCTTGCAATCCAAGGTTTTGTGTTCCTTGGACTTGCACAAACCACAAGCAAAAGATCTTGACTCATTATTCGAGTTCGATCCGAGTCTGCACTTCCCATAGTGCTGTTTCTTGCAAATTTTGCATTTGGGCTTCTCACCAGAATTATGCCCATCCTTCCTCGACTCCGATCCTTTCTTGTTGTCACCGCTCCCACGGTGCTTCTTGCTCGACTTTCGTGAACCATCATCTTCACGCTTTCTCTTCTCAGCCTCCCTATTCTTCAGCGATCTCTGCCTAACTGCATCCAGTGTGAGGGATAATGAAATGTCAGCTACTGATCTAAAAGTAGCTGGCCGAGAAGCTTTTACGCTTGCCTTGATCTCGGGGGCTAAACCACCGATAAAACGAGCTATTCGCTTTGGTTCCGGGGTTACCAAATATGGAACCAACCGAGACATAGTGTTGAAGCTCGTCAGGTAAGCTTGACAGTCGAGGTTTGTCATCACCAAGGATAGAAAGTCAGACTCTATCTTCTCCACCTCATGTTGAGGGCAGTAATTTTCCCTTATAAGGGCAACAAATTGATCCCACGACATATTATACAATGGGATTTTTCCGGTGGCCTCAATCAGAGATCTCCACCATGCTAACGCTTCACCCTTAAAAGACTGCGACACAAACTTGACCACGTCTCTCTCCGCACATCCGCTGATGTCTACAACCGTATCCATCTCATCCAGCCATGTCATACAGTCAATGGCTCCCTTCTCCCCAGTGAAATCCCGGGGCTTGCAAGAAACAAAATATTTATACGAGCAACCCTTGTCACGGGGCCCTTGATTTCGTATAACCTGCTGAGATGGAGCACTGTGGTTCGAGGAGCGTCGATCATCGTTTTTCTTTGGGTCGTCCTTCTTGGGCGGTGGCTTTGAAGGCTGTGTAGATTGGGTCCTACTACGAGTCTCACTGTACTCTTCATACTGCCTTTCCAAAGCCTGTGTAACAGCGCCGTCTATGATCGCTTTTAATTCAGCACCCGTTAACGTAATCTGGGCGTTCTCATTTTGCTCCACTGGATGGCTATTTATTTCATTTGAGTCAGCCATTTGAATTGAACTGTTGCAGAAAACAAGGACAATATTTTATTTGGGAGTTTATTATGGAATTACCCCTTAGGGTAACTCGTTAACCATGGTAAACAGAGACCATATTTGGTTAACTTATTAATCGTATTAATTTAGGATTTCAATTAAAATTTATCCTAATTATAAACAATAACAATATATATTAGCACATAAGGCTTAGTCACATGGACAATTTAAATTATAAGCTATGATTTCAGAGAATCAAGACTTTTAAGGTTTGAACCTAGTTCATTTCCCTTATCAGACAGGGAGTCATAGCTACCACTGTCTTTTGGTTCATATGGAAGTGAGCTGGGCCCGTAGGCATCATATTACCACGTATGGTAAAATATGATCATCTTAATTGATGATTTAACCCATGATTCAGAGATCATTAAGTTGGGTTTGGAATCTTTAGAAAGATTCTTACATAATAATAATGCGTGTGATTTTAAATGCATCACATCTGCCGGGAGCGTTAACATGTTTTCAGATGTTAACAGTGATTTGAATCTTTTAAACAGGTCTTACCATCATGGTCAGGTCTTTATAAGGGCACTCAGACTAGGTTTCACACTTTAAGATTCTTATTTAAAAAAAATTTACATAGGCAGATTATTTTCAAAAGGAATGATTTTGATTTATTTATTTCATATATAAATTATTTATGCACATAAGGCAACCCTGAAATTTATAAAACCAACATTCCATTAATTATAATATTACACGCTGCCCTAAACGGGTCTTTTCAAATAACAACTTACCCACGCAGGGGTTTAAATAAATACTTACCCTCGCAGGGGCTTAATAAAATGACAGGCCCACGCAGGGGCTTAAAGCAAACAACCAAACATACATACCCACGTAGGGGCTTAACAACCAAATACATGCCCACGCAGGGGCTAAACTGATAAAAGGAGGTTACAACAATAATGGAAGGATTCAACGATCCTTCTTGTTCTTCCCCTTGATCAAGCTTGCCAATCCTTGGAAAAATGTTTGTCTCTCCTGGCGGTCGCAGCGATTTTCCCGCTCAACCTGTTCCAGCCTCTGAAGAATTTCCTCCCTTTCTGGGGGAGAAAACCGAGGTGGCTGCGATTGCGTCCGGATAATAGGCCTAGGAGGTATCGGGTACCCCTGAGTCGGGTAACCTACTCCCCATGGGTCTCCATAGGGTCCTTGGGGGTTGTAGTTAGCCGCTACCATGTAAGGGTCGGCCTCCGCGTAACCATAGTTGTGGTGATTCGGCGGTTCAAACGGGTTATACGCCATGGAACCCGTATACGCTGGAATTGGGTTGTCAAAACCCATCGGCGGTGGCTGTGGTACAGCTGGGTTGGAGGGTCCACCCATTTGTGGGTCCTCCTGATGTGGCGGATAATGGCTGCCACTGGACTGACGTGGGGAGCTGAAATGGAAGTCCCCTGCTCGTGACGACATTCGGGCACTGGTTCTCCTACGCCTTGGCGGTTGAGGAGGTGCCGGCTGAACTGGTGGCGGTGGAGGAGGTGGTGTAACTGCCATAAATCGGTGATCCTCAAAGGAATCTTGATGATGCTGCGGCTGCTGCTGCTCATGAGGCGACGAGTGGTGAGAAGGTGTGTAGTACCACTCGTGCCGAGTGAACATGGCTTGGAAGCTGTCTGGACCACCATAGGGTGATCCGTGGAAAGACGATCCGTCGGAGATCTCGATCGGATGGTTTGGAGTGCCACTTGCAGGTTCGACGGGGTCAGTATCCTCGTCCATGTCGTCAGCGTGATCGCCAGAGAAGTGATCGTCTGGCCCTAGTGGGTTAAAACCCACGGGTTCTTGCACGTAGCCTACCGGATTAAACCAGCCCCGAAAAACTGGTGTAGGGTCACCAAACGAATGATGCGATAGAGATCGCTGTAGTGGTATGTAGGAGGGCTGCGGATTGTTCGGCTTGTAGTCCGGTTGTGGCCCATACGGGTTTTGGACCGGAGGGGTAGAGCTGTGAGATACCGATCGTCTGGCCGGCTCAAATAGGTTCCTTCGGTTTTGCCGTGGATCATCACTCTCTGTTGTCGAAGGAGCTCGTACATTCGAGGGTCCTGCCTCGTTGTCATTGGGGGCGGTAATCGGCCCCTTGCCTCGTCCTCTCCTACGGAAGAATCTTGGAGGCATTTTGTCCTGTCAATACAATGTAAGATAACAATACAAAAATGTATGCAGAATAAAGGACAACACAAACAAGGTGGAATTTGTCCTATGTTATATGTCTAGACTCGAAAGTTTAGAATTGTGCAATTGTGTAACCGAGATTAAACACAAAAGGCTAGTGTTTAATTCACTCAGTGTTGGCTCTGATACCAACCTGTCACACCCCGATTTCCACGTGTCACCGGTGGGCCCGGTGGGGGAGTATCGTGACGTGGTTGGCAACATAATAGTCAAACAACACAATAATTAATATGCACAGCGGAAGCAATTTAAAAAGATATAATACAACCGAATTTAATATTGTTTATCAATGTAACAATATCCGGAAGTTTATCCACAGTCGGATCGGAATAAAATAATATTAATGGTTCAACAGACTTCAGGCATCCTAAGCTTGCGAGACTTTTTATTGATGCTAAGGAGTCAATCCAGCCAATTTCGTTTAGTACCTGCATTCAGTCTTTTTGGGAAAATACGTCAGTTTACACTGGTAAATACAATCAACTGACTCATTTTGAAAAATGATTTAAAATTGGTTTGGATGCACATGGCATAAACATTTTTATAACTTGGGAGAATTATTTAATATTATAATCTTGTAAACGAATTACATGTTACTTGTGCGTTCAGTAGCCCGGATCTTGTCCGGGTTAAAGATCAATAGACACACCACAATATAGAGTTATACACTGACAGGTGTACGCCTACACCTCGTGCTCAGGTCGTGGCCATCTCGTAAGATGATGCCAAGGATATCCGGGACATGGTCATCAACCCCCCAAAGGCTTTAAGTAAACAAGACTGTTTAAACGAGCCGATCAAATTATTCAACTACCCACTCAACTGTGGAGATTTGATGCTCGATCAAGCGGTATGCTATATACCGTAACCCAAGCCCGTATAGGGAAAATAAGTTAAAAGTATTTACCTGAGTAAGTATTAATCACAATAAGAAAAATGCACGTAGCTTTTACTGGTCCTCCTAATCTGGAACGAAGGTTTATAATAACCTATTAGAATTCTAACGGGCCTTTTATTAAGCTTAAGCTTAGACCGGCTAGTTTCAAGATACGGTTCGTACGCACGATTAAGCGAAGACCGGATAGAATGTGATTCAGACCCGACAAGTTTGAAGACTTGTTTAATATGGGTTTATTATTCACATTCTGGATTTTGAGATAAAACCGTTAAGGTTTGACCCGTTTCGGCTAATTTATGTAAACTTGTTACATAAACCGAACCGTGCGCGTAATAAGCGTGACGGGTATTCATGAGAGATATATACAGGTTTCCTAAGTTAATTATGTCTCAAATATGTTGTGACATCAGTAAGGTGTCTTTCATTATGCCCGAAACGTGTTTAAACACAAACTAGGCCCCGTAGGGGTAGTTTGGTCATTTAAAAGTTTATAAAAGCGTTTAAGTAACAACCTGAGTTACAGGTCTGATGTAATCAGCAAATATACTCAATTTGCTAAGTTATATCAGTAGGTTAAAGCATGTATGTGAAATTTATCATTTTTAACCAAACTATGCCCCGTAGGGGTATTTTGGTAATTTCACATAAGCCGAAAAGCTCAAAACTGAAGTCTGAGTTTATCAACCTTTGCTTACTGTTAAAATATTATAATTTGCCTCATATATCAGTAGGTATCAACCCGGGTATGTTCAATATAATTTTTATACATACTATGCGTTAATAACGCTAAATAAGGCGATTTAAGGCCATTTCCGGGTTCGATACTTAAATCTGATATTTTTATATTTCCAGAAGGCTCAAAATAATTTAGTTATCATATGTGATCAGTAGCAAAAGGTTTGGAGTCGTTTAGATGTGTAAAACTCATTTTATGGCCCGTAAGGGCAAAACCGACAATTACCGGATTAAGCCTACGACTACTAGTTATGCTCAGCCTAAAATTTATTAAAAATCCTTAAAATTCCCAAAATAATATATTACATCAGTGGGTATTAAGTTTGATACCAAAAAGTAGGCTTAACTAGGCTATACGCTAATTACGCCGTTTTATTAACATAAAGCTTTAAATTTGCGATAATGAGCATAACTCTTAATCTACAAGTCAAACTGATGTCAAAATTTGCATACAAGTTTATATATCAGTAACTAAGGTTTCTACACTTTTACATTTTTATAAATCACGTTTTAAGGTAATAAGGGCATAACGGTCAACATATGAGCAATTAACGGAAACATGCATATTAATTGGATAACTAATGAACCAAGGTGTATAATCACAGAGGGTTGTACTAACATGTAACCTAGTCCAATTAAAGCTCTGAGGCATTTCTAAAACATGCCTAAACGGGTCAGAACTGAAAGTCAAAGTGAAAGTCAAACTATGTGACTTTCGGTTCCGAACCGGGTATTTACAGGAATTTGTCGGGTGGAACATGTTTAGACATGTCCTTACACTAATTACCAAGTTATATTAATGATCAAACAGGTTATAAGTGTTCCGCATTGCTAATCATGCATAAATCGCATTTTTAACTTTCTGTTGACTTTTTAAGTACACGTTTGACCCGACTTTTGACCTGGTTAGAGTGGTGATCAGGGGAAACCCTTTTGAGGTTTTATTACCCATCTAATTACCAACTTATATCTACTTTTAATTCGAGATATGACTGAGCCATTGTTGACTAATCTCGAAGTCAAACCGTAATTACGACGGTTTGACTTTTAGCTAATTAACCAAGCTAAACTCAATTAAAGAAAGACTAGCAGACTTACAAGAGTCCTATGCACGAAATATGATCACTTGAGGCTGCTTGATAGCTCCAGAAATGATCCAACAATGCAGAGAATGATGTGAAGAACAATGATGCACATAGTGGCCTTTTATAGTAATTTTCTCACCACAATATGTTGACACCGAGGTCTACTAGTGCCCACAACTGATCAACACTTGTTACTAGTGCTTAGGGGGTGCTTTAGGGGCCAAGAGATGTGAAAAATCGGGTAAAGGTCGCGCACAAAGCTCATGGCAGACAACAGCCATTTTTTCCGGAACTGGGAGTCCCTCGCGTGGCGCGAGGGACCCTCGCGTGGCGCGACGGCATGCTGCAAACAGCTTTCTTAATCTTTTGCGATTTGGTCCTTGGCTCTTCAAACTCCGATTAGGCACTTGTTTCTTGCATGGTAAACCCTTATAATCGATCTAGTAAGGCTTTAAAACATATACCCACTTTGCTAAGTCCCCGGTTAACTTTATTGTCACCCGAAAAGTCCTAACTTTCAAAGTTTACGCTTTAACCCTTTGCACACGAATTTGATCATAACTTTCTCATACGTTAACGAAACTTTATGAAATTTTTATAGTGCATTCTAGTGAGTATAATTAATATTTACAAAGCTTCAGGTTTGTCAAAAGGTCACTCAGAGGTATAAATTAAACATGTTGACACATTTGGTCCCTGTAGTTTGAAATCTCTCACTTTTAGCTTCGTATGATCCATGATTTATTCGTTTGAAGGTATGAGCATCGTGTAGGGTTAATGTACATTATATTTATTCACAGTTGACACTTAGAATACGTATATTCACATACTTTCCATGTTTGTCAACTTTAGTCCTTCTATAACATTTCTTTCACACGTTTAAACATTTGACACGTGTCTACACATTATAGGACGTGAATTTTCGAGGTGTTACAGTGTACTTCACCGGATAAAGGAATGTCCGCTGGATCGAGACAAGGACCGCCGGTCCGAGCCGCTGCCCCCGTGCCCTGCCGTCGTTCCGCCGCAGACGGCGGCGCCGTCTTCCGCCGTCACTCTCTTCTGCTCGGTCTCTCTCTCTCTCTCTTGCCTTGATTTCTCGATCCAAACACCGCTCACCACCACCCGAGGGTGGTGGTCGGCTCTATAACTGACCGGGGGGGGTTTGCAAGCGTGTTAGTGGCCAGATCTAAGGGCGCCGGAGCTCGGCCATCAACTCCGGCTCCGGTCGCCGGTTCTTCACCGATCAGAGAGAGAGATGAGATTTGGTTTACATAGGTGGGTGGGTGTGTGTGGTTTGGAGAAGATAACTTCTCTGTGTTTGTTTGTTTAGGTGAGATCGAGAGAGGGAGTAATGTAGAGGGTGTTTGGCTTCTCTGTGTTCTTTTCTTTTTGTTTTAATATTTGAAGTGTGGAGAGGATACGGTGGGTTTGTGAGAAAGTGAAGTGCAGGTTGGTGTGTATTAATAGAGTTCAAGATTTCTATTGCCCTTTGGTGTATTCAAGTTGTATTTAGGTCTATTGTTTTAACCTTGGAGCTAAGATCTATTGTAGAGATTTTTATGTTTCAACTTTTGCAACACAATCTCTTGAAGAGATTTTGTGAACTTTGGTAAGATTTTGAAATCCTGATAAGATTTTAAGATCTAATTATATTAGATGCAGGTTTAGGCTTGTGGGTTTTGGGCTTGGGCCCAGGGCCCACAAGCCCATTTCATGTGTAAGTGGCCCGTAATTCCTACGAGACCCGATATCGCAATCTAAACTCCAAAAAAAATATTCGTGTAACGTCCATATTTGTCGGTGTCGTCAGTATTTTGCACGGTATCAGTCCGTTGTCGCGTAATATTCAGCAGCTTTTCTGTAAATCATCACACGCGCACTGTATAGCTGAACAAACGTTCCTGGGCACTCCAAGGGCCTGGTTAAGTTAATTAGCGTCGTAAACACTATTTATTACCGCGTTAATCACTGGTTAATCACGTAATTAAGGGCGTAAATTACCGGTTGTCACAACAAAGTCCATTTTCCCACAAAGGGTAAAAAGTCATAAAACACCATAATGTCAACCATAACACACACTCAAAACCAACAAATAACAAAGTGAAGATTACTAAAACGACATCTTCGTGGGTTTTGTGTTATGTTTTGGATGATAAGGCTTTGATTATCAAATGACTAACATTAGTGTGTTTTATGTTGATTATCGTGTTGTGTTTTATATTCATAGTTCTACGATGGTGTGTTTGAAGTTTTTATAGACTGTTAGGGTTCAGATATTGTGTTTTGGTGATCTTCACTCTGTTATTTGCGGGTTTTGAGTGTGTTTTATGGCTGAAATTGTGGTGTTTTATGAGTTTGTACACTTTGTAGGAAAAATGAACTTTGTAACCGAACCCTACCCATAAATTGAATGTAATCTTGAACATTTAATATGTTTGTTGAATGGTTAAATATCAATAGAGTAGATATTCAAAGTAAAATGTAATCAATGCTAAAAAAATTTATAATGAAAATCAACTCTATATTAAATATCAATAAAGTAAAAATTCAAAGTAAAATGTAATCAATGCTAAAATTATTTTTTTTTGTTTTATGAAAAAAACAAAATGTTTTAGCCACAACTACTATCACATATTACAAGGAAAGAAAAATCAAACTGGAAGAAAGAAAGTCAAACTACAATCAATTTTAGTAGGTTGGGGTGTCAAAAGAAAATAGATTAAGGTGTGGTTAGAAAAACCCAATAATAATAGTAAGAGAATGATTATAAGAAGATCCAATATTGTTGACTAATAAACCTACTCTATTATTTTTAAACAACTATAACCTTTTCATACGGTATCATTTTTTAAAAATAACTATATTGTATTGACGAACATTTCATTCTCCTTAACTTGAGTAAGCTATTGCTTTAGTTTTCTTGATTTTAATTTTTTTACAGCATACGTCCTTACGTGATTACACATTCAATACAAATCATTACGGGATTCCACATTCAATATGATTTGTTATAACTGATATTATTACAATTATGTTTACTACGTAATTACGCATTCAATAGTTGAGAACTTAATTGTTTAAGTTTTAGTACATGATTAAATCTGTAATATACGACATTACGTGGTTATTATAGGTTGACTTGTTAATGTTTTGTATTACAGTTATATTTAATACGTGATTAGACCTGAAATGTTAGGCATTTCGTGAAATATTATGTATTATATGTTTTGTTTTTTTATTACAGCTATGGTTAGTACGTAATTACGTAATCACTTAGTGGGTTTTCACATGATACAATAATGAAATCACGTAATAGGTATTCAAAATCACGTAATAATACATAGTTAACTATTTTTACGTACTGATACATAATCATGTAACGTTACATTTGTTTCAAGAATAAAATACATATTACGTAATTACGTACTAATACATAATCACGTAAGGTTACAAAATTACGTAGTGTTATAACTTGTAAAAAAAATTAAAACTAAGAAAACTATGATAATAGCCTACTCAAATTAAAGAGAATGAAATACTCGTTAATACGATGTATTTTAAAAAATAAAATAATATGAGAAAGTTATAGCCATTTGAAATAAGACAAAAGATCAAATACAAATACTCTTATCATACAAAACGTACGAATAGTGTGAAAAGGAAAAAAAATGCGATGACATTTTCATAATTATTTACCCGTAGAGTAATTATCAAAATTATCCTATAAATGATCTTGTACTGTAATTTTGAACTTGTATGGTAATTTTGTAAAATGTTGTTTTAAGGTAATTTTCATCTTGTAGGGTAGTTTTGTAAAATGTTCTTGTAGGGTAATTTTGATCTTGTAGAGTATCATAATTACTCTACAAATGATATTGTAAGATAATTTTGATCTTGTAGTGTAATTTTGTTAAGTATCATAATTACTCTACAAAGTGTATCAAAATTACTCTGCAAGTTTCAAAATTACCCTACAAGATCAAAATTACCCCACAAGATCATTTATAGAGTAATTTTGATAATTACCCTACAAGCAAATAATTATGAAAATGTCACCACATTTTTTTTTATGCTTTTTCATGTCTTTCGTACGTTTTATACGATAAAAATCCTAATTTAATTTATTATTAATAAGATTTTTGTTAACTTATTTGAATACATAGGCTTATCGTTTTCTAAAAAGAAGAATTCTTTTTTTATCAAATTTTGCAAATACAAATAAAGTAATTTTAAAAGAACTAAACAATTGTTATCGTGTTTAGTCGGTGTTGCTTGTTAAAGAAAAGTAACCCACATACGTTTGGGATTTCTTAATGTATCTTTCACTTAAAAAGGTTCTAGTTTCATCACTCAAGAGAAATAAAAGAGAACAAGACCATCGGATTTTAAGTTCAAATATTTCAGCCCCTATATTTAAATGTTTAAGTTCCGTCATTGCCGCGAGTTTTCCGAGTTTCCTTCGTTTCGCACGTTTTGTACCCAATTTCTATTTGTATTTAATCCTAACACTTATCTATCTACTATAATAAAAGAAACCAATAAGTGACACGTGTCATTCATTGAAGGCGTATACATTTGTAATTTTCTGTCTTTTCATACTAATCTTATATCAATTAATTAAATAATAAATAATCAATTAATATTAAATCTTATCTTACTTTGAATGTAGGATAGAATCATTTTATTTTTTTAATAATATATTATCTTCAAATTTAAGTTATAAATTAAAGATATTTTTTAAATAATAACACAAAACAATAATCATAAACTTAAAAAAACAATAATACGCTCATATAAAAAATGTAAAGTACAAACAAAATATACAAAATAACTTATTAGATATTAGATCAAACTTAAAAAAAAAACACTAATTAGGAGGAGAAGCTAATAATATAATTCTGTTTTTGATTTTTCAAATTGGGGTTCTTATCAATTCGAATTAAACTTAACCAAGTTTGTGATTTGATTCGAATTAAACTGAACCAAATTTATGATTTTTTAAACGAATCCAATAGCATATTATTTACAATACAAAATTACATTTATTTAACCCGTGTAATACATGGTATTTTTAAAGATATAACTTTTTTATTATTTAGTATATGTTCGCCCCGCTTGCGGTATACAAGGTTACAAAATTACATTTATTTAACCCGTGTAATACACAGTGTTTTTAAAGATATAATTTTTTATTATTTAGTATATATAATTAGATTTATTCAACCCTTACAATACACGGATTTTTATTATTTTGTATATTAAATTACATTTATTCAGTACAATACATGGGGTTCTTAGAGATATAATTTTTTAGTATTTAATATATAAAATTACATTTGTTCAACTCGTGTAATAAACGAGATTTTTAAATAATAATTGTTTTAATTTAGTATATAAAATTACATTTATTCAACCCGTGTAATACACGGGGTTCTAACCTAGTATTATATATTTGTCTTTAAAAAAAACGAAATCCGGATTATTTACTGAATTTAAAAAAGAGAAACTGGCCTGTAATAATCTCACATAGACCTTATTGGTCATTAATAATCTCACCTCAGAATATTCCCTCCACCGGTCCCACCTTTCACCTATTTTTCCTACAATGGTCTCCCGTTAAAAAAACTTAACGGAGTTAAGTTTTTTTCCAAATTACAAACAAATTTTTAGGGATTTTAATTAGAACGACGATACGAGTCCATTGATGTAAAACTTGTCTCGAAACGGTGCTCCAAACGATGAAAACGGCTCTTCAATTCGGATGTTTAAATTTCTAATTCACCAAAATCAAGTCACTTGGAGCACCATTTCGAAGTAAGTTTTACATCAATGGACTCGTATCATCGTTCTGATCAAAAGCCCTAAAAATTTGTTTGTAATTTGAAAAAAAGCTTAACTCCGTTAAGTTTTTTTAACGGGGGACCATTGTAGGAAAAATAGGTGAAAGGTGAGACTGATGGAGGGAATATTCTAAGGTATAATTATTAATGGCCAATAAGGTCTAGATAAGTTTATTAGAGACCAATTCCCCTTTAAAAAACGGTTTGAATAATTCATTCCGGATGCTATCGAGTTTTATACACCTTTGAACCGAATAAAATTTGACCCGGATTTCACAATCCAGTTTCTATCGTTTAACTTATCTGGATCGTATAAAATCCGATCCCATTATAAATCAAAAAAGAAAAAGAAAAGAAACTCAGATAGGATAATGACAAAGTTTGTCAGTGATACCTTAATTCTCGCAAGTGACGTAAGTGCTCTGTCTTTTTATTCAGACAGAATTCAAACACAAATTAAAGGTAGGTTTCAGTTTCTAAGTTCGTTTATTCATTTTTGCAAATTGTTGATCAGATGGGAGATGAAGGGTCTGTTAGCTACACACTGGATGAAGCACTGGGTGCAATTGGGTTTGGGAGATTCCAACTTATTGTGCTTGCATATGCTGGGCTGGGTTGGGTTGCAGAAGCAATGGAGATGATGCTTCTGTCATTTGTGGGACCAGCCATGAAGCCTGAGTGGGGGCTTTCTGCAAGTCAAGAAAGTTTGATATCAACTGTTGCTTTTGGTGGAATGCTTGTTGGTGCATATTCTTGGGGGAGAGTCTCTGATGCTTATGGAAGAAAGTAAGTAGGTTCTTTTAGCAATCAATATATACGCATTTTTCTTTTGTTTTTTTCCATTTTCCCATGATTTTCTTTACCAAGATTGTAACCGTTGGGTGTCAGTCGAGTCAGGTTGGCGGGTTGACAAGTTACGGGTTGGCGGGTTGAAATGTGCAACTAGAACCAACCCGTATTATTATTATTATTCGTTTCAAAGATCTAAACCCGAACCCGTACAAACATAAATTCGGTCAACCTAAACATGACCCGTTTAACCAATTCTTTTAAATGTGTCGTACATTGTGACGATTTATAAGGGGTTGTTGTAGACTTTCAGCACTTTGCTGGTTTGAAAACACCAAAAACAGAATTGTATTCTCCTAACTAGGGGTCCAAATGAGCCATGCTACTCGAGCCCGGCTCGAAACGAGCCAAGCTTAAATGAGCTCGAGATCAAGCCCAAGCCTAAAAACAAGCTCGTTTAGTAAACGAGCCCGAGCCTTTCTTATCGAGTTGGCTCGCGAGCCAAAACGAGCCCACTATTATTATACTTTTTAATTAATATATCACATATTTATTTAAATAATAGTAATTAGTATTTTAAAAACTATGAAAAAAAACAAAATTATATATAAAATAATAATTATAATTAATTAATAAATAATAAAAGAGTAGCCGAGCTCGAAAAATACCTACAAGCCGAGCTCGAGCTTTAGAAACAAAGCCCAAATTGAGCTAATCTCGAGCTTTTATACATTAAACGAGCTCGAGCTCAGACTCGGCTCTTTTGAACCCCTACCCGACCCACATTTTGGCTTGATTAGAGGCGCTCTCACATTCAAACCAAGCCAATTAAATTCCACTCATATTGACCACATAAAGGTCGTTACCACTAAGAAAGCACATCAGTTCGCAGCAATAATCAACACAACTATGATTGTAACCTTGATGAATTTAGTATCCAACACAGTTTGCATTGGCCAAATAATAAATTGGCAACCTTTTATAACATTGTGACATCAAACAGCAACCTTAATGAAGATTGCACAATGAAACAGCAACCTTAATGAAGATTGCACAATGAAACAGCAACCTTCTGAAGATCGCTGTATGAGACAGCGACTTTCAGCAACATGTGCAGCTTTTGCAGAAACCATCTCAGCTTTTGCAGAAATGAGGAACAAGGTTGCTGTTTGAATTAGCTACTTACCTAGATATGAAAACAAAATTGTTGACCACCTAATGGCACTCTTTTGCAGCTCAAGTCACCTATTTCTGCAAAAAATTCTGGAAATAGTAAGTGTATTAATGGAAAACTGACAAAAAGAATTATAAAAGTATTTTTTGTAAATACTTAAATGAGTTAGCGGGTCAACCGGAACCCGACACATTTAAAAAACGACTTTGTGTTAACTGGCCCAAAACCTGTTTTTTTTATTGCATCGGGTTCAGGTTGGGTTTCAGGTCGTGTTAGGAATTGCCACCCCTAACTGTAACATGGAGAACTCGACGACAACTTTTTAAGCATCAGTATTACTTAACCAGTTAACCTCATCTTGGTACTTTTGTTTTGGAATCTCAGGAAGGGATTTCTTGGTGCATCAATACTAACAACCTTAGCAGGATTTTCATGTGCTTTCGCACCAAATTATATATCGTTGTTGATTCTTCGATGCTTGGTTGGTGCCGGTCTAAGTTGCGCACATGTGTTTACATCATGGTTTCTTGAGTTTGTTCCCATTCCAAACAGAGGGGCTTGGATGGTTGTGTTTGCAACTTTTTGGACAGTTGGAACAATAATGGAGGCTTCACTTGCATGGATAAAAACCTTCAACTAAATATTCATGTAGATTCTTAGAGGTCACATTTTCAACTAACGGGCCAACCCGGCCCATTTTGATTCTGTTGCAGTGGATCATGCCTAGATATGGTTGGAGGTGGCTCCTTGGACTATCTGCGGTTCCATCTCTTGTGTTACTACTGTTTTTCCGTCTAGTGCCAGAGTCTCCAAGATACCTTTCTACACAAGGAAGATTAGCTGAGGCCCAACGAATTCTCGAGAGAGGAGCTGCACTCAGCCGAAAAGAACTCCCAGTTGGCCTACTTGTTTCTGATCATATAAAGACCAAGACCAATGACGACAACAACGAGTCTTTAGAAAGCAAAACCAGCAGTTCTCAAAGAAGCTCCTCGTCCGTATTCATGCTTTTATCATCCAAGTTGATCAGAACAACGCTTCTCTTATGGTTCTTGTACTTTGCCAACATGTTTGCTTATTACGGCATTATATTATTGACTTCACAATTAAGCACGACACAAACTGACTGCGGCTCGGGCTCACCCAAGTCACACTCAGAAACAGATATCAAGGATTCGAGCCTGTATGTAAACGTATTCATCACTAGCTTGGCAGGTACCCCAGATCCGAATTTTCTTGTATGTAAATGTATTCGTTAACCGAGTTTGATTACATGATGTGTTGTGTTATGCAGAGCTTCCAGGGCTTGGTTTAGCAGCTATTTTATTGGACCGAGTTGGTCGTAAGATCTCCATGGTAATCATGCTCGTTTCAGGGTTCGTTCTATTACTGCCACTAATCGTCCATCAGAATGAAGTGATAACCACAGGATCTTTGTTTGGCTCTCGGATGTTTATTTCAGCAAGCTTCATTATTGTCTTGATCTATGCCCCAGAGGTATGTCCTATGTTAATAGTTTAGTACTACCTTAATCTGATCAAAATCCTATATTTTCAATTTGAGGTATCCTATGATAATTGTTATTGGATAGGTGTATCCTACAAACTTAAGAACAACAGGAGTTGGAATAGCAACGGCAGTTGGAATGAAAGCCGGATGCCACCAAACAGTTCCGGTGATTCTGTTTGAGGTTACGATACTTTTATGCGGTCTGAGTGTTGTGATTCTTCCGTTTGAGACCAAAGGGAAGGAATTAACAGATACTATAGATTTACGTGTTCAGATAAAATGAATGTTTCAATACATACAATAACCAAACTTCAATGAATAAATTCTAAGTTATGAAACACTTGTAAGTAGTAGTATTAGACAGACATAATGGAAGAGAGGAAGTTAGTTAATTATCCGGTTACATAACTAACTTATGCATAACAATTAAAGCTCATTGATTCGTGTAGTTTTTACTTAAAATTGGTTATGTGTCGAGCGACATTCATGGCACATTGCCATGTTCTTTTATCAAACTAAAAAGGTAAAATTGTTAAAATACGTTTTACCTGAATGCAGAGAACACAAGACCAGAAGAAGAAAAAAAGTGTTCATAACTTATATAAGGGTATAAATTATGGAGAAACTGTAAAAATAACATGTAACAAAAAGCCTCTCTAGCTAGTATGGTTTGAACCTATTTCTCTTGAATCGTGTATCATTGAAACGAGAACAACAAGAAGTCGAGGCACCCCCGTAAGCTAAAACCTCAGTTAATCTTCGTCTTGGGTCGTCTTGGTTTTGAAACCAAGAATGCTGGAATTTTGGTGCAGGCTGGCTACCTTAGTGTTCACATGCTCTACAAACGTACAACAGTACAAGAAATCAACATTGGTTTTAAAGAAATCAACATAAGAAAAACCAAAATTGCGTTAGAATATCGCTTATGTTTCATTTTGTGGGTCCTGTTTCTATGATAATAGGAGGGATCAGCTCATATAGTTATATTTGACCACCAAGTGCCGCTCGCCTGCAAGGCCTTAAAATTTAGTACAACACTGCCATATGTTTTGTAGCACATAACCTCTTTTGCCAAAGTTCCTTTTACCAAATGATAATATTGAAATAACAGGTTTTCTTTGAACGGCGACATTCGTTTCATTTATAAAACTATTAGCTTATATACCTGACATCAAAATGTAAGCTTTTGGTTTATATTCTACTATTTAAAGAATTTATCACGTCTAGAATCTTGAATCCTTAGAACTGATGTTACAGAACTTAAGTTATTAATGATGAGGCTACTAACAAGTGTTAATATTGGTGAAGAGTGAAAGGACAACTTGCTCCTAATGCCAAGTTGTTAGTTCTAGGAACAATTGATGCAGACAGACTAACTAATGCAAGTTTTTATTAAGGACAAGTCACTTGTTGCACATGCAAGTTATTTTACTTGCATACAATTAATCCAATCACAGGGCCAGAATAGTGGACTCCATCAAGATGTCCAACAAAACTGATTGCACCAAAACATCACAAGCAGATTGGGAGGCCAAAGAAAAAGAGGAGAAAAACCATGGAAGAGGTGGAAGCTGGGTTTTCTAAGGGATGGAAGATAACAAGAAAGGGGAGCACAACAAAATGTAGCAAGTGCAGTAAGGCCATAATTGTCGAAGCTGCAAGGGTCAAGGTGGGACACAATCATTACAGGTGGATACAACACAGGTCACACCATGTGCCCTAATATCATCACATGTTGCATAAGTGTGATGTTTTAATAATGCCTTTGGTTGTGTTTGAACAATTTGGTTTGTTTGTCGTTGCTTTGTGTTTGAACAATTTGGATGGTTATGTGTCACACCCCAACCGATGGCGAAAATATCGGAGTGAAACGAAAACGAGATTGTTCATCACTCATAATACTAAATTGTGACAAGTATTTAAATAATAAATTTCATTTCATTACTAAAAGAATCAATTACATCGTTTGAAAAAGAATACAACATGTAAAAACAAATGCAATACATTACAACGATTATTTAGAGTCTAAAATGGTTTTCTAGGCATTCTACTAAGTTCCATGCATCATCAACATCATCATTAACCTGCAACATGTTTTAAAAGCATAGTTCAATACAAACGTATTGGCGAGTACACAAGTTTTAGACACATAACATAAGTATAAAAGAATTTCTCAAATCCAACATGACAATTTGGTATACAAGGTTGAACTAGCATGCATAACTAAAAGTCAAACCCGAGTGTCCACGAGAATAATGAGCATCCCTCGCCACAAAAGTGAACGAGGCCGTTATGTATAATAATGTGCATCCATCGATACCGAAGTGATCGAGACCGTAAAGTATGTAACTTAATAAAACCTCGTCGGGTGGTGTGCTACTACTATAGCGCTATAACTGTTAAGGTGGGCTAGCTAAGTTAATGACAAGTAGCATGTATGCGTTCTAGCATGTAACCTAAGCATATCAAATAGCATGTATAGCGGATTGAGCGAATAAAGTATATTTGTGTGAATTGTGTATTTTGACAAGTCTTCCGATTGCTAAGTCTTCCGATTATCTGTGTATTTACGAGTTAATGTGAATGAGAGAATGGATGTGTTCGGTGTTGGAGTTTATGGGGTGTTTAGACTCGGAATTAGGAATTTAAAGTAGTAAGAGTATGTATATGAAAGTAATATCTAACTCTAGGATCTTGTTTATGACACTATAGTAAGTGGTTTCATGGGTCCCAAATTGCCCATTAGAATCATAACAAGTATCTTAGATGTTTAGATATGTTAGCCTAGGTTTATGACGAACAATCATGGCTTGATTATCATCACAAACTCAGCCATGTTTTATTATATAATTATATGTATATTTATAAGGTAATAATATAACCTAAAACTATGTCCAATCAAAGAATGTCATATAGCATCATGTATCATCAAGCATGGAGGTTGAAACCTCATTATATGATTCACCACTACACACACCATCATGAAGATGGTGGGAGGGTCATGAATAACAAGGAAATAAATCTAATCTAACAAGTCATAAGAGTGTTCAAATGAAGGAGTGGAACTTAATTTGGAAAGCCCAAGCTTCCATTTGTTCACACTTCACAAGTCACAAGTTCATCATATGGAAGATGATGACTTGTGCTTGTTTTCATCATTCGATTATCAAGTATAAATTGAAATAAAGTGAGTGTTTGCACTCATAACTTTGATGATAATCACCCTAATACAAACCCACCATCATAGACTTGATTGTGAGCTTGATGAGAATAAGATTCCATCAAGTTATTAATGTAAAAATGAACATACAAGAACTTATATCAAAACAGAAAGTTTATGGCACTTTAGACCTAAAATATGGTGAGGTTTCACCTTAGATGTAAGGACTCTCAAAAATGTCCTAAACTGACTCGTAAGTAAAAACCTGAACCCCTGAAACCATACCACGCATAAAAAATCAAGATATCAAGACTTATGGTTCTCAGGCGGGCCGCGTAAGAGTTTGCATAGTCTTACGCGGGTCGCGTCAATGTAAGGTTTGACCGGATAAGCATTCCCGAGCCACGTGGTGACCAGATGGCAAACCTACTCGTGACCAATCAAACCTACGCCTAGACTAGGTGGTTACGCGAGCCGCGTAAAGGTCGACCGGAAGCTCACGCGGGCCGCGACAGCCCCATATTTCACCTATAAATAGCCTAGCTCAGGAGCTTTCATTCTGTGTCGATCAAAACACTCAAAAACGAATTCTCATTACTCTGAAGTCGAAATTTCAATTAAATTAGCGAGGCGCTGCTCCGATACCGGGTATTAACTCGATCGCTGCTACGCTTCAATGTCCGATCTATTTAAAACTATCCGATGAATGTTTAAGTGCTGCTCACATTGGGTTTATACTTTGTCATTCGTCGTGAATTCGATGGATGTTTAAGTATTGCACTTTGTCATTCGTTGTGAAGGTTTTAATCTCGTGAGTTGTCGTAAATGTTGTATTAGTTACTGACCTAGTTCGTGTGCATATTATTTAAATTAGGTTATCAGGCTAATCAGTAAGGCTAAAATCTGCCCGTATAAATCTGCAATGTGAGTTATTCTCTTTTTATCAAAAGTATTTTACAATACTCCATTTTCAAATGTTATAATTACAGGGATTAAGTCGTGGTTATCTTAATCACTAGCTAGTGGGGTATTGTGCACATTATTAATTTCTCACGGGTTAGGCTAATAAATCCTAACAGTAATAAACGTCACTACTTGGGGTGGGACCCAATAGTGGTATGACCATCGTCACACGGGTGACAAGGCGCCAGATAAAAATAAGATAGAAGCCATTGTAATCGCTCTTATGCTGTAATTGATAACTAATGTGTCATTTTACAAACTTGAATAACTCACCAGTATTTCCCCGCTGACAAAATATTTTTAAAACATGTTTCAGGCGACCTGCTATAAATCAAGGAAAACGTGCTACGAAGCACTAACAAGCTTGAAGAGGTGGCTCAGTAAAAATGAATAAACATGTTTTAATAAATCAGGGAATTTCCTAGTAAAATTCCTCTATTGTAAATTACGGGTTCCTGTCCCGCGGCTCCTGACCGGGTCAAACCGGGGCTGGGGCCGAGACATTAGATTACCCAAGTAATCTTGTGAAAACCTTCCTAGAGGTTATCCAAGTGCTAAGAAAGAAGAAATGGGTAGAAAAGAGTAGTAGATGTGAGTTAGAACTCACTTAGAAATCACTTGAACTTTCTGTCCAAATTCTAGAAATTAGATGTGTTTGAGAGTGTTTTTGAGAGAGTTTAGTGGTTGGTAAAGTGGTAAAAGAGTGTAGGAAGTGTTGGTTTTATAGTTGAGGTTTAGGGTTTTGAGTTAGGTGAGTTTTAAATGTAATTAGGTGAGAAAACACAACCAAACAAACACACAAATAACCAATCCTTGAGCTGAAAGTTATTTTATGCAGATTCAGGGGCCTGGCGGGTCGCGACGGAGGAGTGTGGTGGCGGTCGCGGGGCACGACGGCCTCCTTCCATGCCAAACTTTGATTTTTTGTCATTTCAGCCCCTAAACTCTTGTGTATTGTACATAATAGGGTATTTTAGGTGTAGAGTGCATGTGATAAGTATAATGAACATAAAATTATGAGTGTTAGGCGTATAAGTCTCGTATTTAGGTATTAGCGAAGTGTATAAGTATGAAAACAAGTCTTGTGAAGGTATCAAGTGTATAAGTATAATCAAGTACATGCATATGTATACCTTTAAATCTCGTAACTACGAATACGTATCAAATGTACTTATAAGTTGAATATGTATATATGTATAAGTAACCAAGTATAATTCTCATGAAGTAATTCATTTTATTATGACAAATGCCTCGAGTTTACAACGATTTAAAACAAAGAATGATTACAAGAGGTTACAAGTTTCCTGAAATATAATTACAAGACGAGCTTTCTAAATATGGAAAGTTATGAAAAAGCGAGGCGTTACATTATGTTGGTTGTGTTTGAACAATTATGTTTTGTTAGACAATGTGTTGTATTAGACAATGTCTTTATTGTCTTGAATTTGTCCTCGTGCTTATTGAAGAATTGTGTTAGAACCAAAGACAAGTCAAACATACTTTTATTATTGTCCTCATGTCTCTACCTCTACCGCGTCCGCTTTGATAATTTGCCAAATTCGCTTCTGGGAATGGGCTTGCATCGGCGGGTCGCGATTGATGATTTTGTAGTAGGAGCTTGTTGTTTTGCTCCGCGATCAGAAGACATGATATCAATTCATAATATTTAGTAAATTTACGTTCCCTGTATTGCTGCGACAGGAGCATGTTCGAGGCATGGAACGTTGAGAAAGTTTTTTCAAACATGTCTTCATCGGTTATTTTTTCATCACATAATTTAAGCTCGGAAGTAATGCGGAACAAGGCAGAGTTATACTCACTAACAGCTTTAAAATCATGTAGTCGTAAATGAAGCCATTCATACCGGGCTTCAGGGAGTAAGACCAACTTCTAGTGGTCAAAATGTTCTTTGATGTTTGTCCATAATTCAAGAGGGTCCTCAACAGTTAGATATTCCCGCTTGAGATCTTCGTGAAGATGATGGCGGGGGAATATCATAGCTTTCGCTTTATCTTGAGATGAAGTTTGATTATCATCAATAATTGTCTCCCCCAAATTATTTGCCATCAAATGAATTTTAGCATCAAGAGTCCACGGGAGGTAGTTGTTACCCGAGATGTCAAGGGCAGCGAATTCAAGCTTTGATAAATTCGATATTTTATCTACAAAGGAAAAGAACATGCATTTAAAAAAACGAGCATGTTTATAAAATGTATATTGCATGAGAACTTCGGGTTCTCTTTTGCTAGAACTGCAGGTTCTAAACTTTATGTATGTTTATAAAATAAAGACGGAAAACAAACTCATTTATTGATTTTGTATCCTGTAATATGGTTGTCTGGTAACATTATAATTATGGGTTAAAAAAATTGTATCGTTAATAATATATTATGTCAGTAATATCTTCAAATATGAAGTATAACAAATTTGAATTTCAAATTTAAATTTAAATATATTAAAATATGTATGATACCTTTTAATATGTAGAGTCATCCAATGGAGTAAAGCTGTGATTCACAATATGTTATTGAAACTAGGTGATGCCCCGCCTGTGTTGCGGGGCGATGTTCGAATTATTCTCAGCCAATTAAAAAAACAATATTATAGTTTTGCTAGAAATAAAAAGTAAAAAGAGTGTTAATTAGGCAGCTTTTTGACATGACTTTTAGCTGGGGGCAAAGTCATATTTTTATTTTTACTTGACGGAAAAATCAAATTTTTTCGAGGGTAAAATCCTAATTTTTAGCTAGGGAAAAACCATAATTTTATTTTGCACTGGGGGCAGAAACGTAATTTTAAATTGAGGGTGATATCGTAATTTTGAACCGAGGGGAAATTCGTAAATTTTAGCTGGGGGCAAAAGCATAAATTTATTTTGAACTGGGGGCAAATACGTAATTTTAAACTGTGGGCAAAACCGTAATGTTAAAGTAGGTATAAAATAATAAAGTGGTGTAAATTCGTAATTTTAAGCCGGGGGAAAAAACAAAAATTTATTTTGAACTGGGACGAAAACGTAATTTTGGCTGAGGGTAAAAGCGTAATTTTTTTACCGAAGGCGAAATCGTATTTTTTAGCTCAGGGCAAAAGGGTAAATGTATTTTGAAGTTGAGACAAAACCGTATTTTTTAACTGGGGGCAAAAACGTAATTTTAAAGTGGATATAAAATAATAAACTGAGTGTTTCAATAGGTATTGCCCGCCGCCCATTTGAACCAATGGTTGATCCAATGAGGGAGAGACGGCCACCCATTTCAACCAATGGCAGGGTGTTACCTATTTTGTAAAAAAAGATTAAAAAAGATAAAGCTGGCCGCCACCCCTAGCCAACCATTTGCTTTTCCTATTGCTGGTGACATAATCAAACTTGTGTTTGTATAAGTTGGAATGGAATTATTTAAAGTATTTTATAAGTATATTTGTTATGGAGTAGGGCCGTCATGAGGAGCATCTCTTGATTTTTATGAAATAACTGATTTTTCTATTAGTCCCACTTTCTGTCTTTTTGTCAGTTGCTTGAAATTTATATTTAAAGTCAATATCATCTTCCACTCTTTTGTAATCCACAAAACCCTGATATCATCGTGCTTTCAGAATTTCTATGTCAAGAAAATTAATTATAACATAAAGAAAGGTATTCAATCATTATCCATCAATCAACTGCAGGTACTTTCAGTTTCTAATATAGTTCTTTTTTGCTTTTGTTCTTGAGATTATCTATCATCTGTTGTATGATTGTGTTGGTTGACCAGATGGGAAATGAAGGGTTTGGTTATACACTGGATGAAGCACTGTGTGCAATTGGGTTTGGTAGATTCCAATATATTGTGCTTGCATATTCTGGTCTGGGTTGGGTTGCAGAAGCTATGGAGGTTATGCTTCTGTCATTTGTGGGACCAGCTATTCAGCCTGAGTGGGGGCTTTCTGCAAATCAAGAAAGTATGATATCAACTGTTGCTTTTACTGGAATGCTTGTTGGTGCATATTCTTGGGGGGTAGTATCTGATACTTATGGAAGAAAGTAAGTTCCTTTACCAATATAAACATTTTTTTTCTTGTGTTTTCTATGGCTGCAAACGAACTGAACGTTCAGCGAAACTGTTTGGCGGGAAGTTTGTTTGTGTTCGTTCTTTTAATAGATGAACAAACACGAACAAGAAATTTCGTTCATTTACGTTCGTGAACGTTTGTAAATGTGTTCGTTTGTGTTCAATAGCTTATTAGTATTTTCAATTTGGAAAATTGGTTTTTAATAAACCAACCTTTGTCCCGTTGGTAAATAATAATCTTACCTACGTAATTGGTATACAATAATCCTACCTATCAACATGTTGGTACTCAATGAACTTCCGTTAATTTTTTTTAACTGAAGTTAATTTTTAAGTTTTATTTATTACACAAAAAGTCCCTGTAGTTGTAATTTACTAGTTTTAACTATTTTATAAAACAAAAAAACCTCAGGGGACTGTAATTTACTAGTTTTAAAATAGTTAAAAGTTAAAACTAGTAAATTACAACTACAGGGACTGTTTGTGTAATAAATAAAACTTAAAAACTAACTTCAGTTAAAAAAAATTAACGGAAGTTCATTGAGTACCAACATGTTGATAGGTAGGATTATTGTATACCAATTACGTAGGTAAGATTATTATTTACCAATGGGACAAAGGTTGGTTTATTAAAAACCAATTTTCCTTTCAATTTTTATATTTTATTTACATACTTCAAAATTCCGACAAATAAAATCTTTAATAAATATCAGTGTATTATATATTCTGTTCATGAACGTTTATTTGTGTTCATGAACATTAGTTTGTGTTTGTTTGTGTTCATGAACGTTCGTTTGTGTCATTCCCCAAAATTAACAAATGAACACGAAATGTTCATTTCCTTAACGAACGAACACAAAAAAAAAATCTCGTTCGGTAAGTGTTCATGAACAATTCGTGAACACATATAATTCCTTAACAAACAAACACGAACAAGGTCTTGTTCGTGTTCGTTCAGTTCGTTTACAGCCCTAGTTTTTTCCATTTTCCCATGATAATATTTACCAAGATTGTAACTGTAACATCCAGTCACTCATATCAACCAAGGTTTTAGGTTCAAACATACACTGTTTGATCATCAGTAATACTTGACCTCTTGTTGGTCCTTTTGTTTTGGCATTTCAGGAAAGGATTTCTTGGTGTAGCTATAGTAACAAGCTTAGCCGGGATTTTGAGTGCTTTCGCGCCAAATTATATATCATTGCTGATTCTTCGCTGCTTTGTTGGTTTCGGTGCAGGTTGTGGGCATGTGTTTACATCATGGTTTCTTGAGTTTGTTCCCATTCCAAACAGAGGGGCTTGGATGGTTGTTTTTTCAACTTTTTGGACAATAGGAACAATTATGATGGCTTCACTTGCATGGGTAAAAACCTTCAACTAAATATTCGCATAGGTTGTATTGCGAAAATTTATAAATAAATTGTATTGCAGTGGATCATGCCTAGATATGGTTGGAGGTGGCTCCTTGGATTATCTGCAGTTCCATCTTTCATGGCACTACTGTTCTACGGTCTAGTGCCAGAGTCTCCAAGATACCTTTGTACACAAGGAAGATTAGCCGAGGCCCGACAAATTCTTGAGAACGGAGCTGCACTCAACCAGAAAGCGCTTCCGGTTGGCCTACTTGTTTCCGATCATATAAAGACCATAACCGGTGAGGATGACCATGAGTCGTTAGAAAATACCGTGTTACTCTCTTCCACGACAAGTAAAACCAACAGTTCTCAAAGAAGCTCATCGTCTGTATTCATGCTTTTATCATCCAAGTTACTCAGAGCAACGCTTCTCTTATGGTCCTTGTACTTTGCCAACTCGTTTTCTTATTATGGCATTGTATTATTGACCGCACAATTAAGTGTGGAGCAAAGTGGATGCGACCCGCACACGTTACACTCAGAAAATATCAAGGATCCTAGCCTGTACGTAAATGTATTCGTCACTAGCTTGGCAGGTACCCTGGATCCAATTTTTTTTGTAAGACTGTGATCCGAGTCTGATTAGTGATGTGGTGTGTTTTGCAGAGCTTCCTGGGCTTGGTTTAGCAGCTATTTTATTGGACCGAGTAGGTCGTAAGATCTCCATGGAAATCATGCTCGTTTCAGGATTCGTTCTATTACTGCCATTGATCGTCCATCAGAAAGACGTGATGACCACAGGCTCTGTTTGGAGCTCGATTGTTCGTTTCAGCAAGTTTCACTGTCGCGTGTATCTATGCCCCCGAGGTATGTCTCTTAATTCTACGTTAATACGATCGAAATCCTAGATTTTTTATTTGAGATATCTTATTATTATTGTCATTTGACAGGTGTATCCTACAAACTTAAGAGCAACAGGAGTTGGAATAGCAACAGCAATAGGCAAAATTGGGGGTATGGTGTGTCCTCTAATAGCAGTTGGGATGAGTAGTGGTTGCCACCAAACACTTCCGGTGATTCTGTTTGAGGTTACGATACTTGTAGCATGTCTAAGTGTCGTGTTTCTTCCATTTGAGACCAAAGGGAAGGAACTGACCGACACTACAAATTTACATGTTCCTGTAGAATGAATACCTACCCGTGGTCTAGCGGTATGGTGTGTTCAAATCCTTACAAATGATTAAAGTGTAAAAAATGTTGTCAAGAAGAAAGTAGAATGAAGTCTCATTACATGCATAAACACTTGTGTAGAAAATGTTGTTAAGAAGAAAGTAGAATGAAGTCTCATTACATGCATAAACACTTATGTATATAACAGTTGAAAAGCAATTGTTCATGTAGTTCTCGACTTGAAATTGGTTCCGTATTGATCACATTTATTTTTTTATAAACTTAAAAAGGGAACTTACTAAAATTATAACTGAATGCGACAAACACATGACCGAAGAAAAAAGGTTTTCATAACCTTATTTGGTGGTATAAATTATGGAGAAACTATAAAAAAAAAATAACAAAAGTCCTTTCTATTAACTTCATAAACAAAATTACATTAGAGTATGGTCTGAACCTATTTCTCTTGAATCGCGTATGATTGAAACGAGAATAACAGAAGTCGGGGGGGCACCACTATAACCTAAAACCTCAGTTAATCTTAGCCTTGGGTCGTCTTGGCTTTAACACGAGCCACAACACAAAGAAGACAACCAAGAATGCGGGAATGGTGGTCAAGTCAAACTCAACCTTGACTTTTCTCTGCTTGGTGCAGTGAATCTGGTGCAGGCTGGCTACCGTAGTGTTCACATACTCTACAAACCTATAATATACAAAAAATAAACATGATATTAGAAGAAAAACAGAGAACTGTATTTGCATATTGAAATAAATATTCTTAAATTGCTTATGACTAACCCATTGGAAGCATCTTCCAGATTACTTAAAAGTCTCAATGCATCAACAAACCGTAGTTCTCCGGCAATTGATGAAATCTGAAGGATTATATACAGATATCAGTTAATTGCAAGTAATTAAGAAAGTGATGTTAGATGTTTGTGTTATGCAAGAAAAAAGGCATAGGTTTAACTTACTCTTTTCCATCGGTTAACAACATAATTATATTTGTCCACCAAGTGTCGCTCATGCGCCTGGAAGGCCTTAAAACTTTGTACAGCTGACATTCGTTAAGTAGCACAAAACCTCTCTTTTGCCAAAGTTCATTACAAAATGATAAATTAAAATAACAAGTAAAAAGGATACATGTACGTTCTGCCAGTAAACGGTGAATTGCTGAGTTAACTTGCTGTATAGATTCCTCGAGAGTTGTTAGCATATAGCTACGTGCAATCGTATCTGATAGAAACTGTGAGATATGCCACCCTTGAGAAGTGACAGAGAACGGGCTACACCCCACTGACCATAACCAGTCCTGACATGTAACAACCACGTATATTTACAGACCTAAATTCACGTTCTTCAACAATGCAAGAAATAATAAAAAAACAAAAACATAGATTCATGTTCTAAAGAGTAAACTACTTCTCTCCTAGTTAATCAACACTAAAAAAAGCAAAATACAATCTATATTACTATATAAAGCATTTCCTTGGGATAAAGATGTAAATTCACAAAATATTTAAGACGTTTGTTACAACTTTTGAAGCATAGGGTACAAGTACTCAATGCAATAGTTCCTAAATTGCCCCTATTTAATAAACTTCTCTTAATTAATACATTACTAATTACTTAGTACACATGAGAGTATTTAATTAACTACATCAACTATTATCTTATTTATAATACATTAAATTAAAATTTAGATTTACATTTACTATTCATATTTTTATAATACGACCCGCTTGCGGTATGCGCATATAATGTATATATGTGTGGGCGCACGGGTGGCAAAAGTGAAAGTGCACTAATTTTAACGTTATTTTACTAATTTCATGAAAATAACGTTAAAAGAGGGGGGTGGTTAATCATGCATCATGTGGTGGCGCTAATAGCCGAAAGACAAGGGGGACATGCACTAATCGGCAGTTGTCTCAATTGCTGAGTGTTATGTGCCTTAGACTAGAAGGAGTGGGGGCCGGCTGAGGCCGGCTAGGACCGGCGCCGGTCCCCCACACCGCCCCCCTCCATCCCACCCGTCCTCACCAGCGGCCCCAAGCCGGTCTCGCCGTGCCACCTTTGAACCATATAGCCGTTACTAACGGCTAGATTAATAAAAAAAAAAAAAAAAAAAAAACCTTTTTCAATTTAAATATATACCCATTCTTTATACCATTTCTTCAATATTTCACCAATTCTTCTCCCATTCTCATCCATTTTTATAAAAAAACACTCCCATTTTTATACCAATCTTTTATAAAAAAATCTCTTCATCCACAATGGCATCTAATCCTTGGTGGTCCGGCTCTTCTTCGGATGAAGAGGAGATGTTTTTCGCAAACGCTGTGGTAAAGGCGGCGCAGATTCTTTTGGAAGAGGAAGAGGACTCGTCTGAAAACGTTATTACCAGACGAATACAGGTTAACAGAGACCGCGAAGGAGCGCACGAGAAATTGGTTAACGATTATTTTTCGGATGCACCCCTTTACAACGCCGACACTTTCAAACGAAGGTTCCGAATGAGTCGCCGTTTATTCACACGGATTGCTGATGATTTGGCGGGGCTAGACCCGTTTTTCACTCAACGACCCGATGCTCAGAATTATGAAGGGTTCACCACGTTACAAAAGTTTACTGCGGCCATTCGCCAACTGGCGTACGGGACAGTGGCCGACGCGTTGGACGAGTACTTACAGATGTCGGCAAGAACCGCGCGGGAATGTTTGTATCGGTTTTGCCATAATGTGGTGAAACTGTATAGCAAAAAATATTTGCGGAAACCAAACGCGTATGATGTTCAACAGTTGTACCAAGCTCATGAAGCAAGGCACGGGTTTCCGGGAATGCTTGGTAGCATTGATTGTATGCATTGGGCGTGGCATAACTGCCCGACTGGGTGGCGAGGCCAATACACACGAGGTGATCACGGCTATCCAACCTTAATACTTGAGGCCGTGGCGTCACAAGATTTGTGGATCTGGCATTCTTTCTTTGGGCTCCCTGGTTCACTCAACGACCTCAACGTGCTGTACCAATCGACGATCTTTAGCGATGTCGTTAATGGAATCGGTCCGGACACCCGTTTTACAGTTTCAGGGGTTGAGTATAGACGCGGGTATTATCTTGCTGACGGAATATATCTGTCTTGGTCTACAATTGTCAAGACTATTTCATATCCTGAGGACGAAAAAAGGAAAAAATTCGCCAAGCGTCAAGAAGGTGCAAGAAAAGACATCGAACGTTGTTTTGGTGTTTTAAAAAAAAATGGGCCGTCCTTGAACAACCGGCACGTGCGTTCACACCGAAGCGGTTGCGCCTGATTATGTACGCTTGCATTTTGCTCCATAACATGATTATTGAAGACGAAGGTCGGGCGATTTGTGAGTATGATGAGAATGCATCTTACAGGAATACTGTCCCGGTAGATCCGACGCAACAGGATTTAAACTCGTTCGCGCTAACCAACGACTTCACGCATATAAACCTTCAACAGGATTTGGTAGAACATATTTGGAACAACGTTAACGTAGCGGACGGTGACGAAGACGAAGACGAGTAGTTTAGTTTTTTTTTTAGGAAATGTAATATTTTTTTTATTTTTCGGAAATGTATTTTTTTTTTTTTTAGGAAATGTAATTTTTTTTTATGTTATGAAATGAATTTATTTATGTTGTTTTATGTTGTATTTGTTAATTTTTATAAAGTTTTTATTAAGTTAATAAAGTAAAACTTAGAAAATTATAAAATAATGAGGTGGGGTAGCCCCATCCTCCATCCCACTCAATTATGAAGGAGGCCCATCCCCCACGAGCCGGTGATGTGGCGCCTACGTGGCGGCCCATCCTCGTGGGGATGGGCCTCACCATACCCCTTAGTCTTATGTCCAAGGCTTGATGCAAAACTACTATCGAGCCGGGGGTCTCACTGGAAGCAGCCTCTCTATTCCTACGGGGTAGAGGTAAGGCTGTCTACATCTTACCCTCCTCAGACCCTACCTTAGCTTTGCTATTGGTGGGATTTACTGAGTATGATGATGATATTTTTATAACTAAATCTTATTTAAATTAAGTATTCAGTATATAATTACTAAATATAATTACAAAGTTATAATAATATTAAGAGTAAATTACGTTTTTGGCACCTGTGATTATATCACTTTTACTATATTAGCCCAAAATAAGAATTTTAACATATCTGCCCCCATGGTCTCTATAACTAACCATTTTGGCCCCTAAGTCTAGAGACCATGGGGGCCAAAATGGTTAGACTTAAGGGTCAAAATGGTTAGTTATAGAGACCAAGAGGGCAGATATGTTAAAAATTCTTATTTTGGGCCTAATATAGTAAAAGTGATATAACCACAGGGGCCAAAAACGTAATTTACTCTAATATTAATAATCTTATTTAAAATACTTTAAATTAATATATAAATTTACATTTATTATTTATATTTGAGTTAATTACTGTTTTCGTCCCTGTGGTTTGTCAAAAATCACTATTTCAGTTCATTAGTTTAAAAATTGCGATTTCAGTCCCTGTGGTTTCACTTTCGTAACCATTTCAGTCCACCTCGTAACCATTTCAGTCCCTGTACTTACAGAATAAATGGATTGAAATGGTTACGAAAGTAAACCATAGGGACTGAAATGGTTACGAAAGTGAAACCACAGAGACTGAAATCGCAATTTTTAAACTAATGAACTGAAATAGTGATTTTTGACAAACCACATGGACGAAAACAGTAATTAACTCTTTATATTTTTATAACTAAATACTATTTAAATTAAAGATTATCTTATTTAAATACTTACGTATTTAATTACTAAATATTTACATAATAATAATGCCCAAATATAATCAGTGTTTAAGGCAGGTCTCAGTGAGACCCGCCGCATCACGCGGGCCAACCCACTAGTCTAGTATAATAGTCAACATACGGAATACCTCAATTGCAGTTTCATGAGCTTGGCTGTAAACAAGATGAAGTGGAAGCAACCCGGCAATGTGTTCAGAAACCGCAGCCAATGCAGCTTTTATCGGCCTCCTGAATATTTAATACTTATGATTAGCAATCAAAAATTGAAAAAATAAATATAGATTGCGAAATAAATCAACCGCAAGTTCCACAACAAGGATTGGCCATTGCATTGTAGATGGCTTTCCCATGATGATGAGTCAGATTGAACCACAATAACCATATCGGAAAGCGCTTTTGCCTGATAATGTTTGTCCACTAATAACGGCTCCCCGTGTATAAACCAGAAAATTGGAACTTCCAATGTGGACCTACTATGGGCATGTGACCCTGCAATAACAAAAAAAATTATGGTTACTTCTTCATTGCCATAATATGGGGTGTAAATTTACAATCCGCAAGTTTAGAAGTTTCTGTAACTTGAGTTTAAATAACTGTGTTTTTTGTAGAATAAAATGCCAAAATCATAGCTGACTTTTGGGCACTTTTGCCTGTACATCCAAAAAAAGAATTTTTTTGTAAATGGGCACCTGACGTTTTCATTTTTTGCCATTTCCATCCAAATCACTAACTCAGTTAAAATGTATCGTTAACTCGGGGACGATTTTGGCAATTTACCCATTTATTCTTTTGTTTTTTTAATTTTCTTTCTTATCTTTAAATATGTGTGTGTATATACAAAAAATTCTTATTTTGGATGTAACACGCAAAAGTGCCCAAACCTCGGGGACAATTTTGGAATTTTACTCTTTTTTGTATTAATAAATTTCTCACATAGTCACATCAACTACAAATGTAAAAAATCACCAAATACTTGATGTTAAAAAATTAACAAATCAGCTGAGACAAAGTACGCTACTCTTATACACATGAATAGAACACAAGAGTCCCACTAGAAATCAATTGCCTTACAATTTAATAACGACGAAATATGAAATCTTGTGGCACAAAATCAGCATGTTAAATATTACTGATAATTAACTGACACAAGTGGTATAAGATATAGAATGAGAACCTTTAAGAGAACCATGATCACTTAGCCTTTGCAACTGATGCTGTAAAATAGAAGAGTCGAGGTACGAACGAACATTTCTCCTAAATGTTCCGTTTACAAGCAGCATAGGTACAGCAGAGGCTCTTCGAGATACAGAAAAAGCCATTGCTAACGCAGGATCCTCTGAAAGCGGTAACCTACAAATCATTACACAACCCAACAACCAAACGGTTACAAAAACTAAATCAACATCACATGCTCCTAAAGCCAAAAAGTAAAATGCCATTTTCGACCCTGAGGTTTGGCTCTTTTTTCGACTTTCATCCAAAGGTTTGTTTTTCCGCATCTAGATCCAAAAGATTTGAAATCTTGCCATTTTCACCCGACTCGTTAACTCCATCCATTTTTTAACGTTACGTCGGGTATTTTCGTTTTTTAGACATTTTTTGTGATGATTAAATGGTTTGGGTGGGGAGAAAGACAACAGAGGTGGGTCTTTATTTCTTATAGTGTTTTTTATTTTAATAAAAAAAATGTCTAAAAAGACGGAAATGCCCCTCATTTATAGGAGAAAAATGAATGGAGTTAACGAGTCAGATGAAAATGGCAAGATTTCAAACCTTTTGGATCGAGATGCGAAAAAACAAACCTTTGGATGAAAGTCGCAAAAGTGGCCAAACCTCAGGGACGAAAATGGCATTTTACTCAAAGCCAAAAGATAACAATTTACACAATTAAAGGTGAACAGTGAACATACATGTGTTGACTGAACATTGGTTTCTGAGAAGGTAATAGTAAAGAAGAAAGTCCATCCGTGATAGCATTTATATCCACAGGCAAAGACTTGATATTCCGGACTTTCTGCATTTTAATAACAAAAATAATGATTAAATCGAGAATATATTTTCACCGTTAATTAATATAAACTTACCTCCTGTGTAATGAAAAACAACTGGAAAGATATTTTCTCATAATGATGGAAAGCCCCGTCAGTAATGGAAGGTGATATAATATGCCTCATAGAACCCCATAACGTCGCGCCCATGTGTGCAAGAAATGTATCGCGTGCAACTGTGTAGTTGTGGGAATGCTGTAACATTGTACGCATATTGTATCAATTTATTCCACATCTTTTAGTAAAAAAACACTATAGATGTTCAGATAATATCATATACCTCATAAGCTATATCACTGAACAAATTCCAGTTCTCCATCCGTTTTAAAGCATCTACAGCCTTTTGTTTATGGCTTTCAACGGAATCGTCCTTTTCAAATGACTCGAGCTCCGTTTTTAAGTCATGCATTCTCTCATCAAGCTCTGGATTTAAAACATATTCGATAAAACATTAACAGAATAAATTTAAGCATTAAAAGCACACAAAGAGCCCATGTTAATATGTTATGGACTACCTTCACAGAGAGAAAGTTTCACCCTTCTTCCCCAACAGTGCTTGAAAGCAAAAAGCTCATATATATCTATCTCTGCTAAAAGAATATCTATAGCTTGATGATCTTTCTGGCAAATTGAAGTAAAACATATGTTAACTGATAATAGCAATCATAAATGAAACCTTATAATTGATAACACTGTAGTTAAGATGCATAGTTACATACATCCCCAAATGCAGCAAACTTCTCCTGAATTGCTTCTTGCAAGTGATCTTCAGCCTCTTCTTCCGTAATTTCTATAATCAACAAGAAAAACGTAATTAATAAATAAGCATAAAAGGACAAATGCTAGGTCAAAAGCACTGCCTAGGGCTGCAAACGAACCGAACGGACACGAACAAGACCTTGTTCGTGTTCGTTTGTTAAAAAAATATATTTGTGTTCACGAACTGTACATGAACACTTACCGAACGAGATTTTATGTCCGTGTTCGTTTGTAAAGGAAATAAACTTGTTCGTCTTCATTTGTGTTTGTTTGTTAATTTTAGGCAACGAATGTTGATGAACACAAATGAGCACAAGCTAATGGTCATGAACATAAATGAAAAACTGGAAACAAACGAACACAAACAAGCGTTCATGAACGGAATATATAATACATTGGCACTTATTAAATATTTTATTTGTCAGAATTTGAAGTATTTAAATAAAATATAAAAACTAAAAACACTAACGAACTATCGAACACATTACCGAACGTTCACGAACATAAATGAACGAACACGACCTCTGTTCATGTTCGTTCATTTAACTAAACGAACGAAATTTATTTTTCGTGTTTGTTTAATAAACGAACAAACACAAACGAACTTCCCGCCGAACGTTTGGTTCGTTTGCAGCTGCCACTGCCATGCCAGCAAAATGAAAAAGATGTAGCTACAATAAGGTAAATAATGTAATATGGTAGTAATTTAATACCTGCAACTGCACCAATGGTTTTTCCCACATTGGGTAAGGTGAGTTCCGTACGCACACCTTCTCCACCAACAGCGGGTCCCCACGAGAACGGACCCGCACTTAAATCAATAAACGCCCATCGGTCTTTTCCGATCCATGTATCTGTAAGACATTCTGCATGGACCCCACTCAAATCACCGGATTTCAAATCCTTCGTCCATTGAAGCTTCATGTCCTCATTTTTTCCATTTAACAACTTCAAATATAAAATCAGTACAGAATTAGCTTGCAGCTATGAATTATTTTCAAATAATGTGCCCCCTTTAAACTTCATATATTTCTGATATTTACTAGAGTAAAATGCCATTTTCGTCCCTGAGGTTTGGCCAGTTTTGCGACTTTCGTCCAAAGGTTTGTTTTTTCGCATCTGAATCCAAAAGGTTTGAAATCTTGCCATTTTCATCCGGCTCGTTAACTCCATCCATTTTTCTCCGTTAAGTCAGAGGTATTTCTGTCTTTTTTACTAACTTAAAGGGCAATTTGGTCTTTTTCACTTTATGTAAAAGACCGAAAATTCCCTTTAAATTAACAAAAAAAACGAAAAAAATATCCCTGACTTAACAAAGAAAAATGGATGGAGTTAACGAGCCGGATGAAAATGGCAAGATTTCAAACCTTTTAGATCCAGATGCAAAAAAACAAACATTTGGACGAAAGTCGCAAAACTGCCCAAACCTCAAGGACGAAAATGGCATTTAACTCTATTTACTATGACAAACCTGGACAGCTTTTGCTTGAATAATATCGGCCACATCTTTCTTTTCGGATAGCCTTTCAACGTTGTTCAATGCATTCAGGCAACTATCATACCATTCTATCTGAATTGGCATATAAAAATACGTTACGAGTTAAGACCATGTGATAGATAACAAGACCTTTAGTAGCATATATGAGAACTAACCATTTCGGTTTCTTCAGTTATTGTCCACGAAAACTTTGCCATTGGATGTTTTTTGTACAACGGTCTCTTGACTTTGTCCATAGCTGACCATATAGCTGTTTCGTAGAACATTTAACGCTAATTAGGCATAGACTTAGGCAGTAGTATTGAGTATAGAGTATCAAAACGATAAAATTGCTACACACCAAGAGCATTGTCTGTCACGCTTCCTGACCGAAGGATTTTGTCTTGTAAACTTTTATCCTGAATGCAAGAATACGTTAGGTCACTTTCCAAGAATCCAAATCTTAAATTAGAACTTACCTAAGTCCGTCAAGAACAACTTAATAGTTGACCGAATTAATAATCATTTAAATGCAAAGAAAGTACCTCCTTAAGAAAATTTATTTCACTCTCTGACAATCCTCTCCTGCAAAATTTCATAAAAAACGATGTGAATTTTACACAAAAAACGATGAAATATATATCATATAGAGGTATCCAAATAGAATATCAAAAGATGGGAAAAACAAATGAAGAAAACAAGCCAAACGAATACGCACCTATATCCATATTTACCTCTCCTTTCATCACGCTTAGGATTCATTACAAAAATATTATATGCGTTTTCTAAATCAAGATATTCCACAAGGCTGGTGAATAGAACATCCATCATATCCACATCAACTTGCCAAAGACCATCATCCCTTCAAAAAAAAAGTTCTCAATTAGGATGATGAAAATTTATTCATATGTTACAGACTTACAGATTGTCTAATCATCATCATATCATCATCATCATCATATTCAGTATATCCCACCAACAGCAAAGCTAAGGTAGGGTCTGAGGAGGGTGAGACGTAGACAGCCTTACCTCTACCCCGTAGGAATAGAGAGGCTGCTTCCAATGAGACCCCCGGCTCGATTACAGATTGTCTAATGTAAACAAATATTTCAATTTATCTATAGGCCATAAAAAAGAGTTAAAACATGTTGAAGGGTACTAAATTCAGATCTTATTCTTCGGTTTTAGTGTCTTCAAGGTACAGCTTTATATACAGTTTAAAGCAACTATTTTACGATCTTTGTTTCTTAGCCTTTATGTACATATCCTACAAACTTGCATCAACTAATATCCAGTAGTAAGCTTCTTACAAATTAAAAGGTGGAACACTGATTTGGTATAATTGAACAACTATATAGTCCACCTTTAGCGTAAAGCCATAAACTGATGACGTATGTAATTACCTATCCTGCAATTACCAGCTTGAATTTGAATGAGTAATTATAATCTACCTGGTATGATTAGTATCATCCTTACGAGAGAACACACCAATAGCATGCTCAAAAATGGAGTTAACTTTCTCACTCGTCTGGATAGCATGAACAGAGAAACTGCAGAAGTAAATGTTCCCAAAGGCAGCATATTAGTAAAATAAACAAAAAAAAAACAGCAACCCTATACTTGTTAACAGCAAAATGAGTAAAAACATTACTTGTAATTGAGGTGACTGACAAGAGGAAGGTGATGCTGATGACTTTTGTATATCTTGTTTCTATAAAAGGAAGAAAGAACTTCTTCTGGTTGTGGAATCCTAGTGTGTTCAAATATATGATCGATTTTTGTGAACCAACGCTCAATTTCTTCAGCATGTAGCTTAAAGGCTGTATTAATATCGCAAAAGTATATTCATCAGCACCCAACTTTATATTAGTTACGTGTTGAAAGCTGTAACATATACCTTGGTTCCCACTGCCCTCAAATCCTATAAAGATGAAATTCACAGGAACCGGAAGATACATGTGTTCAACTTCTAAAATCTGTAGATAATTGGCAACATTCCCTGAAACAAACGAAAAAAGATTATGCTTCTTGCATGCATAAGTCATAACATAATAAAACATAATACATCACTGGACCACTACAATGTTAAAAATGCTACTAGATTCAAGTGAAAGTTCAAAAAATAAGTACCTGCCTTGGTGAAATTAAGAACGCTTGATTGTTCAACCGTTGTAGTCTCCAAATCATCAAAATCTACAGGTATCCATCCAGACGTAATTACAAGATAGCAAAAAAACAACAGAAACAATTTTGCAAAATAGAAAAGGTTCCTTTTGTTTAACTAGTAATAAACAGGAAAACAATTAAGAGGCAGAGAAACGAGCTAATAAAAGAAGGGAAAAGATGCATGCATGCATACCGCTTCGTATCACAGCTTCACTCCAGAACTTACTCCTCTCTTTGAGATTAAACAATGAAAATACTGATGATCTTCCAGTTTTACGATTGCCAGGAGATCCATATGACGTGCTTGCTATTAACTAGTATAAAGAGAACACATTGCAATCATCAATAAACAATTGTTAAAACTACAATATAAAAATACAACACGCTATCAAATTTACTAGCTTTCATTGAAGCCCCGCAAGGCACCCCCAGCATGTAATGACTAAGCAAAATGTATCCAGATGAGACCAATAATCAAATTTTCAAAGATAACAAGATATTATGCCCATTGTGATTATAAAAGCAAAATGTACCCAAATGAGACCAATAATCAAATTTTCAAAGATAACAGGATATTATGCCCATTGTGATTATAAAAGCAAAATGAACGATTGTCAAGTTGATTTGATATCTCCTTTCTCTAGCATCACTGACTAAAGTCTACCAAACTATGTTATAGTAAGTTGTTATATCATCCTAGAAGACAATGAAGCGAAAATATATATAATTTAAAGATAAAAATAGTGAAATCCCAATAACCCTTTCTGTAGCACAATGACCAATAGAAATTTGGCTGCGGAACACAGACGACGAATCTCATAATGTATATACACAAAGAGCAACGTACCTTGAAGCTAAACTACATACTATCCATAAATTACACAGTTGAAAAACAATTTGTTATCTTGTCTAATCGTTCAAGAAAGGAACACAAAAGAAGATTCAATACTTAAGCCTGTCGCTGGGCCGGAGTGCCAGACCGATAGGCTTAGCATTCTAGGCAAAGGCCTAGGGGCCCCAAAAAGTAGGGGGCCCTCCAATTTTCTTTTCATATATTACATGTGTATTTAGCCCAAATGAACAAGCACATAGGTAAAGACATAATGACCCAAACAAGTAAAGTGTCTAGACCTCGCAACCGCAACTGACGTGAATGGCGATTGGGGGAGAAATTAGGGGTAATCAATTGCCTGCGCTGATGCGATTTGCGATTGAGTAACCATAAAAAGCAATTTTGCGGTTTGATATTCGCAATTTACGACTTGATTTTGCGATTTGCTATTGCCGATTGATATTCTTTTAAGTTCAAGTCTCACAAGGGCCCCGACTTTCTAGTTCGCTTAGGGCCTCCAAAAACATTAGAACGGCCCTGGCCTGCCGCTTATCTGTAATCTTTGCAAGTATAACCGCCATTTCATGTTCCAACTACTTCACCGACGCGTGCTCCTTAAGAGCACTAAACTTTCTAACATCCTAACAAGCAATTATAACTAATATACAACATTCAACTTCAGCAAAACTTAATGTTGCTATTAAAACACATATAGCCATAAGCCATTAACCTAACACCAATGCTTTCCAATCCTAAAACCTACTAGTTCCAGGTTTATTAAGTTATCAAACATCACCAGAAGAATTTTAAATGCATATCTTCCTTAAAGACTAAATTGTGAATACATGAACAATAATCGTGAAAACTGAAACCTCGTTAACATCGATCACCATAAAAAATCAGTAACAGAGAATGAATATGAAATGAATTGCGTTGTAACTTACCAGCAACAACAGAGAAATTAACGGGAGGAAACGGATCAAGTGACGCATGAAGAACATCGAGACCTAAGTTTAAATTTTAGAGGTCAATTGAAACAGATCGTGAAATTGAGTTGCGATTTGTGAATTGTGCCCTAAATACGAACAGAGTAACGAGGATCTATCGTCGGTAAAAGAGGGTTCGAACGAACGGGAGACTGACGAAGACGACTAGCAGACTGGAGTTGTTATCTGGGTATGGGTAGGATTTTATGATCCATGGGTACTCGGATAGTCGGATTCACCAATGGGCCCAACTAGAGGTGTAACAAAAGGGGGTTGGCCCGTTATGGACCGGAACCGGTAAAAAAACCTGGAACTGGAATCGATGGAAGCTAGTTTGGGACCTATGGGGACAACGGCTTGAGACCGGTTTGAGAATCACCTTGTTGTAAGCGATTTGAAACGGTTAAAGTGGAAACAGTCAAAAATAGGTTAGAGCCACAACTGGTTTGAAACCGAACTGATACTTGTACACTTGGAAAACTTATATGGAACTGAAACCGATTTTAAATTATGTTGACTGAAACTGGAACCGGTTTGTGAAAATACGTGTTCTATGTACCTTTCGTTTATTTGGGGCTTATTGCTTATTATTTATTTTATTGATATATGTTTGTATACTAGGTTAATTGCCTACATAGTTATAAGTGAAATATGAGTAATATATAATTCTTTTTAAAATTTGCAAGAATAAGGAAGATAATTCTTAGTTTCAAGCAAAAAAAGATGATTCTTTAAAAATGTGCTATGATAGTAGTGTTGGGAGTTACTTTAAAATGTGATTTTGTAGTAACTTTAGGCACACTGCTTTTCTATATGTATAAGTAATAAGTTATAGTTTTCTCTTCCATGATAAGAGTTTCTCAATAAACTAAGACGTGTTTAAATGAAGTGAAGGTGAATGAGATATAACTATTTGTTAAAATTCACGGTATCAAACATCCAAGATTCATAACTCAACGTCTTCAGATTTACATGAAATAACAAGAACTCGAATGATTATAACAAGATGTTTACAATATCGCAAAATCTCTCAACTCTACCCTACAAATATTATCAATGTGATAATCTTTCAGATCTAACTCCCAAACGTTATCGTTGATTCAGTATGAATCAATAATGTAACACCTCGAAAATTCGTGTTCAATAAAATAACGACACGTGTCATGTAAGACAAAAAGTGTTATAAACCCGGATCTAGTTAAAGATGTATGGCAGGATTTAAAAGTGTCGTCATGTTAATTTATACCTCTGAACGACCTCATTTTGAATCCCAAGACCCTAATGTATATTATAAACATCTGATATACTCAAATCCAGTAAATACTAACAATAATTGATTCATATTTGCAAGAGTGGAATCCTACGAAGAAATGCACGACAAGCCTTCGTTTATGGCTTTCGTTATAGTCCAAGGCAACTTTAGAACATTTCATGGTGGTCTTAACTGTTTAGGACCTGTTCAAGAGGCCCCCTACTGAAAATAGTGGCCCAATTTCGTATTACATGGTTGCCTGTTCGGAGCTTGGAAGGCCAACAATTTTTGCCTTCAGGAACAAGCTTACGGACCGTAAAGGTCAAGCCTTACGGTCCGTAAGGCATGCACAACGACCAGATTATTGACAGTTGTCTGTTATGAACGTTTAACCGACTTAAAAAGATATTTTCCACTTCCATGCGCGACCCCTACTGATTTTTAGGCTTAGGGGCACTTGTAAATGATCTGGGAACAATGCTAGACTTGTGTGGCATGATCATGAGCAACCAAATTCACTATAAAAGGCCCTCATGTTGCAACATTTTGATCACACCTTCCATCTGCATTTGTGGAGCTTCCTGGAGCATAAGATCAGTCCCCAAGCATCTCTAATAGTGCATTAGACTTTGGTAAGTACCCTTGACCTTCCTTAATTGAGTTTTACTTAGTTATTAGCTTAAAAGTCAAACCGTCGTAACTAACGTTTGACTTAGCGATTAATCATTAATGGTCCAGTGATTAGTCGAATTGAAGGTAGTTATAAGTTGGTAATTATGTGGGAAATAAACCCTTAAAAGGGCACCCTCTGATTCCCACTCTAACTAGATCAAATGTCGGGTCAAAGTTGTTTATAAAAAAGTCAACATAAGCTTAATTTACAAATTAACACGTAATTAGCAATGCAGAAGGCATGTAACCTATTTTATCACTCATATAACTTGGTAATAAGTATAAGAACTGGTCTAAGCTTGTTTGATCCGACAATTTTCTGTTTAGACCCGGTTCGGAACCGAAAGTCGCAAAACTTTGACTTTTGCTTTGACTTCAGTTCTGACCCGATTTAGATGGGTTTAGAAATGCCTTAGGGCTTCCTTAGGACCAGGTTACATGTTGGTATAACCCTCTGTGATTGGTTCGTTGTTTGCCCCATTCGTTTACACGTTTCCGTTAATTGCCTAATGTTGACCAATATGCCCTTTTGACCATAAAACGAGAATTTTGGATATGTGAAAGGACAATAATCTTTGTTACTGATTTATAAACATGTCCCTAAATTTTCACATCATTTGGAGGTCTAGATTAGGAGTTATGCTCATTAGCGTAATTAGAACGCCTTTTAGTAATTAAACGGCGTCATTAGCATAAAGCCTATCTAAACCCAATTTTTGACACCAAACCTTTTACCCACTGATGTAATATAATATTTTGGGATTTTTGAAGATTTGTAATTATTTTTAACCTGCTCATAACCTAAGGTTATGGCCTTGATTCGGTAAATACCGATTATACCCTTTTTGTTCATAAAATGAGTTCTACATAATATTTTGACACCAATCCAATTGCTACTGATTTTATATAATAAATAAAGTATTTTGAACCTTGTAACCTAATCAGAAAACTCAGATTTCCTGTATAACCCGGAAATCGCTTAAAATGGCTTTTTACGCGTATTAAACACCTAGTATGGGTTTAAAACCATTTTGTCATATAAGACTTATCACCAACTGATATGACCTATTAAATTAAGTTATTTTACTAATGTATTCGGACCCGAATCTCAGAATTTCATTTAATCTCTTTTGTAATCTTTAAAATGACCAAAATACCCGTACGGGGCTTAAATTGAGATTAAACTCGTTTTGGGCATCATGGAAGGTATCCTACTGATATCACAACATATTTAAGGCATATTAACTTATAAAACCTGTTAGTGACTCTTTCGAGTACCCGTTATGCATTATTCGCGTTCGATTCGGTTTATGTAACTAGTTTCCATAAATTAGCCGAAACGGGTCAAACCTTATCATTTTTATTTCAAAATCCAGAAGGTGTTTAGTTTACCCATATTATACAAGTCTTCAAACTTGTCGGGTCTAAAACACATTCTATTCCGGTCTTCACTTAATCGTGCGTTTGAACCGTATCTTTCTTTAAAACTAACCGGTCTAAGTTTAGGCTTAATTAAAGACCCGTTAGGATTCTAATAGGTTATTATAAACCTTCGTTCCAGAATAGGAGACCCGGTAAAAGCTACACGCACTTGCTATTTGTGATTGATACTTGCAAAGGTAAATACTTTTAACTTATTTTCCCTATACGGGCTTGGGGTACGGTATATAAAATACCATTTGGTCGGGCATTGAATCTTTGACTAAATGAAGGTTATATCATTGAAATGGCCCGTTTAAAAATGTTTTGT